>PVIU01007956.1:0-87426 GCA_004026605.1 Ondatra zibethicus | reverse complement strand
GTCCTAACTTCCTAACTCATCTTCTCCCACCTTCTGCTCTTCACCTGCACCTTGGGGGCTCAATCCATTGCTCTGATGTGAATGTGGGTCTCTGTCTCTATCTCCATCCATCGGATGAAATTTCTATAATGGTAATCAAGATAATCATCAATGTGACTATGGTACAAGGCTAGTTCTGGCACCCTCTCCTCTGCTGCCTAAAATATACTAAAGACACTGAAAACCACATGAAGCCAGTTCAAACTTGACACAACTGAACACTTTGGAAACACCCCCAGATTGGTTAGGCGCTCCCCAGAAACTTAACCTGCTGCAGCCCAAGTAAGCTCCTCCTTGGAACACTGCTCATGGCCTTCTTTCCGGCCTGAGCTTCATAAAAATAAATGGCTACAGATTAATAAGAGAACTCTTTTTAAACATTCAGACAGTATACATTCTTTGTAGATTCCAAGACAGCAAATGGAAGTAGCCCTAATTTTTAACTTTTTTTATTTCACTGGGCATGCTGTACTTTATTTCCCAAGTCCCCCCATCCATGGGCATTGCAGTTATTTCAATTTCTGGGTCAAGTGTATTTCTTCAAGACCGTAGAGAAACCTGACTCATTCTGATTCCATGAGCCATTAATTAGTAGCTCTTTCCTTATATATATATTCTGTAGATATTCCATCTATAAAAGTTGAATGAAATGCTTAGGAATACATTTTCATGCTAAAAGTATTTAAGTTTACGTAGAGTAAAATTCACCCTGTCACTAAAAAATCTGTGTATTTTGACAAATACACAGTCATAGAATGGCCTCCACAATCTAAATGGGATCCGATGCTCCTTACGTAATTATGCTTTTATTATTAATAAATATATTAACTATATTGCTTATGGAATTCACCGTGATATGCCTGCACATGCGTATAACATATACTGTGAATACTCTTTGCCATCTGGCTTCCTTCTCTTAGTGTAATGCATTAGAGGTTCGTCCATGTTGCTGTCTGTATTGACAGTTTGTTCCCTTTTGCTATTGGGTGGTGTCCTGTTGTAGGTGTGTGCTGCATTTTGCTGATCCATTTCCCAGTTGAAGGACATTTGGTCTGTTTCCCATTTGTGACAATTTTAGATAAAGTTGCTATAAATGCCTGCAAATAGGTTTCTGTGTGGACATACATTTTAATTTTACTGGTTAACTATATTGAATTTCTAGACCCTGCGGCCACCAGGCAAATAAATGTATAGGAAACTTCCAGAGCTTTCTCCGGCAGTTGTGCCAACTTTACATTGCCACCAGAGTATCTGAGATTCAGTTACTTCTGGTATTGACATTGTTCTGTTATTCTATGTCATCCTAACAGATGCGTAGAAACACCTTATTCTGGTTTCAGTTTGCAGTTTTCCAGTAACCAATGATATTAAACACATTTTAATGTGCTTATTGGCTAGCCATTATTTTGTTTTGTTTTGTTTTTCGAGACAGGGCTTCTCTGCCTAACAGTCCTAGCTGTCCTGGAACTAGCTCTGTAGACCAGGCTGACCTTGAACTCACAGAGATCTGCCTGTCTCTGTCTCATAAGTGCTGGCATTAAAGGTGTGCACCACCACCGTCTGGTTTGGCTAACTATTTATCTTCTTTGGTAAACTATATATGTAAATCATCTGACAGTTTTAAATTGGGTTCTTTGTTTCCTGGCAAAGTTTTGAGTGTTCTTTATTTTATTCTAGATACAAGCCCGTTATCAGGTATCTGGTTTGTAAATATTACCTCTCAGTTTGCTTTTCCATTTTTAAATGACATCTTTGCAGCAATGCTTCCTGTGGTCTTACTTAAGAGTGTCATCTTTCATGTCTCACACTTCTGACTCCATATATAGGCTCTCGGCAGCTTAAATAGAAATGATTTTTCTGAACATTTTGTAGCTGTACATTTTACATTTATTATTGTAATTCATTTTGAGTTGGTGTTTGTAACGAGTGTGGAGTACAGGTTGAGACTCAGTTAGCTTTTGCATACCAGTGCCCACTCACTCCAGCCCCATTCTTTTAGGTCTTTCTTTTCTTTATATGGAAGCACCTTTGACTCTTTGCCACAAACCAACAGTTCATAGTTGTGTGGGTCCATTGATCATTGTGTCTAGCCTTTTGTCAGCATCTTCTTCTTTTGATTATTGTAAATTTGTATAGGTGATTTAATTGTTTTGATCTTTTATTGCAAAATCTAAAACTATCTTGTAATTGAGAGACACTTAAGAAACAGTACCTTAGACAGAAATAAAACTTTTTTTTTTTTTTGGTTTTTTGAGACAGGGTTTCTCTGTAGCTTTGGAGCCTGCCCTGGAACTAGCTCTTGTAGACCAGGCTGGCCTCGAACTCACAGAGATCTGCCTGCCTCTGCCTCCCGAGTGCTGGGGTTAAAGGCGTGTGCCACCACCGCCCAGCTCAAAACAACCATTTTGCTATGACGGATGCTTCCCTCTTTCATCATCCTCCAGTTATGGATGAAGACAGGGTGGGGTAAGGAGGGAGGACGAGACTATGATGGTGCCTGGGGTGTCCTGGTGAGGAACACACCCCAGTCATTCCGATTTTCAACTTCCAGTGACTCTTGATATATGCAGTGTGATGGCTATCAACCTGAGGAGTTTTAGAATACCACAAACACACACCTTTAAGTGTGTCTGTGAGGGCATTTACAGGAAGGTTTAACTGGGCAGGAAAGACTCACCCTGAATGTGGGCAGCACTATGCCATGGGCTGGAGTCTTGGACTGAATAAAAAGGAGAAAGTGAACTGAGCACAGCACACATCAAAGAGGAGAAGGTGACTGAGCACAGCACCCATCAAAGAGGAGAAGGTGACTGAGCACAGCACCCTTTTCTCTCTGCTTCCTGACTGCAGATGCAATGTGACCACTCTTGCTACCGCGCCTTCGCTGCCCCCTCAAATTGTGAGCCAACGGAGGCCCTTTCTTTCTTACATGGCTTCTTGTCAGCTCTTCTGTCTCAGCAACGTGGAAAGTAAATGAAATAATATAACAAAGGAATGGGACCTGGCCAGGACAGTGTTTCTAAAATGAAGGGTGTCCCACGCAATGCTCACACACAGGGCAGAACATGAGCCTTTTCCGAAGAACAGCGGCTGTGTGAGAAACCTTCTAACCCCATCTCACATTTCAAGTACACTATATAGCAAAAAAAAAAAAAAGTAAACTTTTGTTGTTCAATGGAAAAAAGTTCAAAATTAGCCTAAAGAAGAAACTATCTTGGGAGCTCATGCAAATGATTTGTTTTGTATTTCCTGGAGAGGTGACAGGTGTGAGCTGTCATCAAGGCCTGCTTGCAAATAAAATGCCAGGCTGACCACAGAATCTTCAAAAAGACTCCAGAAGTGTCCAATTGGGTGTCCTCTGTCTGATAATTTCAAGAGTTCAGTTCTGGATTGGAGCCTAATTTAGTTACTGCATGGCACATGAAATATAAACAAAACACGTTTCCCTTAACGCAAAGCCAAAAGTTCACCTCCCTCAATCACAGACGCTGTCCACTCACGCTGGTAGTAGCTGCCGGAGTCACAGCCAAGGCCTCGCGGGCAGACAGTGGAAAGTGCGTTCTGCATAGAGATGAACTTGAATTCCGGTTCCATGGCCACCCCTCGTCCGCCTTACACAAACTGTGCCCTTTGTAAAGTCCCAGTTTCCTGACCTGTTACACATGGATTGTATTTCCCAGTTTGGAGGGTTGGCGGAAGAACCAGTAAGATGGGAATATAAGGTTCCTTTAGTGTCGGGATCCTTAAGAAAGGTCAGTTACCACTCTTTTTTCCAGCTACAGTCCAAATGCACCAATGCCATAAGTCTGCCTCACAGATCCTGATTCTCTGGGTTTGGGGCAAGCCTCGGCAAGTGCGTTGGAATTAGTGCTTGGGTGAAGCTGAAGGCCATGTTTTGGATGGCAAGATGGTAAAAAGGTGTTTGCAGCTGCAGATGTTCGATTTGCCTAACTAGAGTTGTTCAATACAGTGGGCACAGTAGAAACTCTCAGGAGAGTTGCCAAAGGGTGTCTGCTCTACCCCTATGAGTACTGCTTCTGAAGAAGCCAAATTGGGATTTGAGTGTTTTAAAAAGCCTTTGCTACGGTTTGGTTATGTGTTCCTCAAAGGTTCCTGTGCTGGCGCCTAGCCTCCAGTGCAGTGGCGTCAACTTGGTGGATGCTTTAAAACGTGGGGCCTAGATGAAGGTAATTAAAGTTCGAGATTCCACACTAGTGAATGAATGACATCTGTCTTTGAAGAGTGGGTAATTATAATGGGATTGCCACCTCAAGTCTATGGCCATCCCTTTCTGCTTCTTCACCCTGTTGGGACACAGACAGGACTGGATGGTGGCACTGAGCTTCTTGGACCCTTCACCACCAGAATGTTGAGCCTCATTGTGAAGTTCCCGTGTCAGGCAGGCTGAGGCCTTCTGCTTGGTTACTCTAACGTGCAGACAGCCTTGAGGAAGAACTCTTCACAGGCTTGATTATGAGTGTTTTCATTTCCTCTGTGAAATGAAATGGCACCAAAAGCCCACGGCGAGAGTATTTCAAAGGTAACTGCACCTCCTAAACTACCCATTTTCTGTCTTTTTTAAAAAGAAGAAATGTGAATTTATTAAAACCAAGAACAGGAAGAACAAAGGAGGAGGAAGGAGAGAATATAAAAATTATTACTCACATATGTGCCAAGACAGAGGAAAGCACTTTAAAATCTGTGATCTTTTCAGTTCGCACAAAAGGTCTTCAGCATTTTCCAACATGGCAAAAGTGAGGCTCAGACAAGTCAGTTCCCTAAAATAGTATGTGATGTACAGAGCCAATTCATGCATGGCCTAACCAAAGTTTAGTTACAGCAATAAAGCCCAATGTGATGGCCAAAATAGCAAAATCTTGGCATTTGGCTCTGAAGTGCTGCTTTTCTTCCTGGTGGCCTTGTTGTTGTTTGCTTGTTTGTTTGTTTTGAGATGAAAACAACTTTGTAGAAATTCATATGACTTCTGCTAAACTGTGTCCACTGTACTGTGGCTGCTTGTCAAATGGTGTTTGCCGAGGTGTGACACATTTCGGGAGAAAGCGTCTTCTCCTGGTGCAGTCTGAAACTCGTTCAAATGTCAGGAACACGGGAGTAGGAAGGAAATAGTACATCTGCACTATGCTAGTGGGAGCTACACGTGTAAGTGGCTTCGTTTTATATAAAAATCATCTTAACAGATTTTTCCTGGTGGTGCACATAGAAGACTGGCCATCCCGGTTCAGAGCTCAGTTCTCACGAGGGCTCCATGTTCTCAGAGTCCAGGGGAAGCCTGGCCATGGCTATAAAATGCTATCTGGTTGTCTGAGTAGGTGCGTTTCATGGAACTGTAACAGCCCAGGCCACCTTGATTCAGAAAGAATAATATAAAGAGTAGAGACCCAGATAATCCTAAGGCCATTTTCTAACGAGTAATCAAGCCCAAGACTTTGCACATCCTTGAAGGTATAATTGAGTCAAAATTAGTCAAAATAACAACCCTCAGTAATTCTGAGGTATTCCGATACATGATTTATATTGATTAATTGCCCTTGCCTCTTATGAATGTTGGTCTCCAAATGCTACCTGTCTGAAGGTAAAACATTTTCCTTCTAAAGCTGGAGGTATCTACTCTACAACGGAGGAGGGGGAAGGTTGAAAAGAAAAGAGAAGCCACATGTTTGTAAAAAGCGGGGCAGCGATGGAGGAAGTTCTGATGTGATGGGGAGTTCCAGAGGAAGTACAGATGGTCTGCCTCTCATGAGAAGAAAGTGCAGAGTGGCCTGGGGTGTTGCAGCTCCATAGCTGTCAGGTCCCTAAAAACTTGTGGTTTCAGCATACAGTGGAGTCTCCAAAATGGAATCATACAGGAACTCCTAAACGATAGCATCCTTTTACATAGTACACTCCTAGGGTCTTCTCAGCCTGATCCAGCAAGGGCATGCATGATTAGTAATGTTTGGCAAAGGAGCCTTTCTCCTGGCCTCCTGCACAAACAGATGCTGGTCATGTGTGCATCTTCTCTGTGCCACGGATCTCTGTAGAAAGCACATTCATGTTCTAGCTGTAGTGAAGGCAGAGAATGGAGGAAATAAACTTGCCAGCCATTTCTGGCAAAGAGCATTTGTGCATATCACTATCCAATATGCTGGATGCTAACCAAGAATTGCTGATTCGTGTGATCCCTTGCAAAATGCACCTTGGGGAGAAGTAAATACAGCTGACCTCATATTCTTTTTCTTTACTACTCTCCCTTTTCCCTCCTCTGATTCTCCATAGCTCTGAGACTAAGGTGCTAGATACTAGAAAAAATACCAAAGCAAACTTAATCTTATCATTAACTTCTAAGGTCTGAAGGATAACAGGAGGAAAAACTTGAATCAGAAGATACTTGCAAGCTGAGTATGGTACCACACCCTGGTCACCCCAGCACCCGGAGGCTGGGGCAGGAAGGACTTGACTCCAAGACTGTATGGGGCCAGGCAGCAAGGCCCTGTCTCACAAACAAAGACAATCTAAAAGAGAATGGCAGTGTGAATCACCAGCCAGCAGGAAACACAAGTTACTCATCCTATAGAGTCAGGTCAGGGAATGGACAGCCATCCTGGTTAATTAATATCCTAGTTCATCACAGCTGTGCTGTGCACCTAGCAGAGGGCCTAGAAGGCTGAGGCAGGAGTCCAAGGCAGCAGGCCACCTGGGCTACATAGTGAGACCCTGTCAGTGAAAGAAAGCAAAGAGGGAAAGGAGAGAGGAAGAGAGAGAAGGGAGGAAAGAAGGGAGAGAGGGAAGGAGGGACAGGATATCCTGGCTAATAAAGAATGGCTGCCCATCCCATAGATGGATTACTACTTTCCCAAGCATTAAACCATCACCTGGAAGAATGTTTTCTGAGTGCCTGCTAGCTGACAGACAGGGGTGATACATGTGTTTCACCTTGTCCAAGTTTTCCCACAGAACCAAGAGATAGATACTAACCTCATTAAAAGAAAATGGACAGACTCATGGAAGTTCAACGGCAGGTCCCGCTCAAAGGCTCCTAACTGATCTGGACACTTTTGGGATTTGAGCCCAAGCTCACCTGTCACTAAATGGAAATATTTAGAAAACACCCACAACTATTTGATGATCAGATTATTTGATTGTATGAATGAATGAGAAATCTATTGAATATAATTCCATCCAGTCTTCTGCAGTGATTCAGAAATGATTTCAAGACCTTCTCATGCCTCCGTCATGAGGGTACCCATTCAATACTGATGGATGCAGCATACAGTTTCCCCCATCCTGTACACACAGAGACTGCCTTCCCTGTTTGTGTTGCAGGGCTATTTAAATTAACTCGGCTTTTAAAATGCAAGGTTGCTCTGTATAGGCAGAAATCCAGTAAAACAGAGGCTAGGTACAAAACCAAATACTTTCATTTTTAATTTAAGTTCTTTGCAGGCACTGTGCTTCCTCCTGGGAGCTCCCTGCCCTAGGAAAAGAAGAAGTGTCCATTCTAAAAGAATAAGCGTCTGGTTAGAAAACATAGCTGAAGGACTGAAATCAAATTGAAGGGGGGACAAACTTCTCTCTAAATTCAGCTCCCTTTAGCCGTTGGTTCTCCCCCTCCCCCCGCCATGAAAAAGCCTTGCATATCTCTGGTGAGATGTGTCTCACGCTCTGGGAAATGCTGAGAACTGAAGCTACAGCTTTTCCAGTCCAGTACCAATGGGCCCTGAACTGCAACCATATTAACTCTAACTCCTGTATTTCCTGAACAAAATTATAAAATCCTAATGACAATACATTCAGGTCAAGATTACAGTATTAAATAATACAGTTATAAAGTACTGTCGGTGACACTTGGCCTGTAGTAGTTAAACATAGTTCCATTTTTATCCTTTGACTTTATTGATCCAAAATAGTGACTATCTATAGTGGGTTCATATGCCTTGGTGATTACCAGTCAAGATGGAGCCATACTGCACTGGTCTTAGCTATGCACTCTTAGGCAAGTAGATTAACCTCTCTGTGCCTCATTGCATTTTCAAAAGGGCAGCAGCAATGCTGCCCATCTCAGTGGCTTCCAGGGGGACTAAATGAGGTGCTATTGTATCTCTCTAAGAGGTGGATGTTGTTCCTATCACTGGTTGGAGGTGGTGATATTTGGCAAAGATAGGTAAAAATTGATTCCATATGAAGACAATCAGCCCAGATGATAAGATATAATGACAATCAGTAAAATGGAGGTGGCCCTCAATGGTAGGGCAGCCTATGGTCTCACAAGAGGAATGCCTTGGACTGACTGCAGGCTCTGAGGTGGGAGATGTTGGGGCGAGCAGGCCTGTCCATCAGAAGCTCCCGCTGGGGTGTTCAGGAGAAGCAGGAGTGGGGGCGGCCAGCTGTGCGGCTGGGAATGTTCAGAGAAGAAAACTACCTCAGCGTGCTGTCTCATTACGGGATGCGGGAAGGGAAGCGAGGAGCCATGCAGAAAGCCCAGAGAATGACAGGGGTCTCCTGGAGGATGACGGACAGAGGTGGAGCAGGGCTCCCATTCTAGAAGAACTGAGATGTGGCAGGATTACAGCAAGCTGTCTTTCCCTTTCAGCTTTATTCACGGTGACGGTCCCTAAGGAAGTGTACACGGTAGAGTTTGGCAGCAACGTGAGCCTGGAGTGTGATTTCGACCACCGGGAATGCACGGAACTTGAAGAAATAAGAGTCAGTTTGCAGAAGGTAGAAAACGATACCTCTTGGCCGAGTGAGAGAGCCACCCTACTGGAGGAGGTGCTGCCCCTGGGGAAGGCCTTGTTCCACATCCCCAGTGTCCGAGTGAGGGATGCAGGGCAGTACCGCTGTCTGGTCATCTGCGGGGCCGCCTGGGACTACAAGTACCTGACAGTGAATGTCAAAGGTGAGCGTTTCAGGTCATCGCTGGCGGAGGGTTGTGACGGCTGCGCGCCGTAGCATGCTGCTCTCAGTAGCTCAAGCAAAGGTTGGAAACTTGGTTGAAAGAGGATGTAGTTGATTGTTTTTCACTCTTTTGGCTCTTTGCTCTTTTGAGGAGCCCGCCACTCAGCTCTCAAATAAATCACACACATGGAGGCTTATTCTTACTTAAGAATGCCTGGCCTTGGCTTGCCTTATTTCTAGCCAGTTTTTCTTAAACTAACCTGTCTACCTTTTGCCTATGTCTCTATTTTATATACCTTTCTTTACTTCTTACTCCTAGGCTGCCCCATGATGTTCTCCTCCTCCTTCTCTCACCCCTTGATCTCTTTTTCCCAGAATTCCCCTATTCGCTCCACCTGGCAGCCCCACCTATGCTTTCTCCTGCCTTGCTATTGGCCGTTCAGCTCTTTATTAGATCAATCAGGCGTTTTAGACAGACAAAGTAACACAGCTTCACAGAGTTAAACAAATGCAACATAAAAGAATGCAACACATCTTTGCATCATTAAACAAATGTTCCACAGCATAAACAAATGTAACACAGCTTCAGCTAATGTTCCACAACAGAGGCAGCTACTTCAAAGCAGGCAGAAAAGGCACCTGAATGGAAACATTTTTTGATATCTGCTGTAAGTAGAGGTAAAAGGGTTAAAGTGGCAGACACAGTGGGGCTAGAGGAAGCCAGGCAAATGAGAAGACAGCCTGCCTGGTCCTCTGCTGGACTCAGAACTCTCTTGTGTAGCAAGCAGTGGTCGTCATGGACAGACCTGTTGATTCCCACAGACTCTCTAAGAGAAGCACACGTATGTGTGTCTAGGTCTTCGCGGTCCCCGATCTCTTTCCCAAATTGATGAACCTGAGAACGTACCAGCCAGACAAAGCTTTTAGGGTTCCCCTGAAACACCCCCTCTTTCTCCTTCTTCATGAATGGCCTGACTCCTTTTTTATTGCCTCAAGGTTTAAAAGCTCCAGAGTGTCAGACAAGAGTGAAAAGAAACCGCCAGGGCCCACAGAGCCACGTGGCTGCCGCCTGCTACACGGCAGCTAACAAACGCTTTGATTCCAGCAAAACGGAAGGATGATGAGAACCCTCACCTAGCGATAACAGCTGATAATCAAAAATTAGCGTTCTTTGCCTGATGAGCCATGTCTTTCAAATGTTTCCAGTTCCTACCAGCTGATTCATGTGAACAAGAGTCATTAGTCCTTTTAGCTACAAAAAATTAAAAATACAAATAAAATTATTGTTGACTTATACCTCATGGTAGAATAGTTTTAAACATAATCTATATGCATTTTAAGATCGACGAATAACTTGAATGATACATTTCCAGCACACTTTTATTTTTCACACTTAATAATTGCCAGTATCCAGGATAGTTTACATTTTGATAATATGTGTTGATAATGGTAATGAAATCACATTATAGAAGAAAACTTTGGACACCTGGAATCCCATAGTAATAAGGAAAAATTTAATTTCAAAAGCTGTACATATTTTGTTAAGTATAAGACAGTTAAGAATGATAAATCAGAGAACTATCAGACATATATGTGTATTTGTAAGCATGAAGCAATTATTTGCTGAAAATACAAATATTTATAGAATCCTAAATATGTATTTTCTTTAATATAGAAGCTTATGAAAAAGTCTAAGAATCAAACTGACACACAAGAAAATTAAGACACATACTGCCCTAATTTTCATCAAAGGAGTGTAAGCAGAGTGCAGTGTTAAAGACCAAGGCACGAAAATAACTTACTGCGATGCAGAATCTCCGATCTGGGGCCGGGGAAGGATCCTACAAATGAAGTATAAGTAGAGGAAGGGTTTTTACCTTTAAATCTGGGGGATAGATCTGGACGATAGGTATGTAACACCTTTCTCCACACAGCGATTCATATTAAGTATAGGGGAAAGAGTTGATTTCAAAAGCATAGAAAAAGGATGCAGCAGAATGAAGAAAAGATCCAGAAGAGAAGGTGGCTTCGGGTAAACCAGGCTGTAGCCGTGTAACTAAGAGTCTATGATGGCAGGAGAGTGGCTGAAGCAGAGTAAGGGGCACGGAGAGAGGTCAGGGCCTCCCGAAGCTGCCGAGGTTGAGAAGTGGCCTGCGAAGAGGACTCAGGTAGGCACAGAGCAATAGAGATCTGGACAACAGTCAAGCCAGAGCTAAGCATCGGAACCGATGAACCATTGTGGAAATGGACTGAGGTACAGAAGCCTGGGAAGGTGTGAGTGTGACTTCAGCAGGCTGAGGAAGGAGACAGCATGACTCCCATTGCAGGGGATTCGCCACAAATGAGGAGGACAAAGAGCCTAGCCAAGGAAGCTGGAAGACAAGCCATGGGTGGAAAGGTGGCTGGCACCTGAGACTCTGGGCCCAGGGAAAGCAGCAGGTGAACTAATGGAGCCAGGCCTCTTCCCTCAGCTCATTATCCCTCAGGGAATAAAGGAATAAACCTGTTGGAGTCAAGAACCGCAATGTCCTGACTTTCCAAGAGGGTCAAACTTCTGGAATTACAGTCTGACCCTATATTATTCTGCAGGCTGTTTAATGACAGATTGAAAACAATCATCAAAGATTTATTTTAGTGATTTGAAGTTTTCCTGGAACCTCTTAAGACAAAACACATTAGAACTACACTTTCCATTTCATTCACAATCACCATAATAATTACGATAATAATGCTGTATGCACAGTTTGTTCTTATCTCACAAGTGATATGGAGGCTGAGAGATGGGTAAGGGCACTTACTGTGCAAGTGTAAGGACCTGAGTTCAAATTCACAGCACCCACATTAAGAACAATGCATGCCTGTATCCTCAGTGTTGTAGGGCAGTAACAGGCAGGACCTGGGAACTCACTGGCCAGTCAGCCTAGCCAAAACTGTGAACATCAAGTTCAGGGAAAGACCCTGTCTCAAGGGAATAGAGTGGAGAACAAGAAAGACAATCAGGGTTTTCTTCTGATCGTCACATTGGCATGTCCACCTGCACACACATATGCTTACGGAAACATACACCATGTATGCCACATACACCACATTTCCCCAACACAGGCATGCCCCCCTGCACATGCACAGGCTTACAGAAACATATACCATATATGCCACATACATCACATTTCCCCAACACGGGCAAATCCACCTGCACACAGAAACATACATCCAAGAACACTTAATGCATGTATGAAAATCTCAATACGATCTATACTTTATACAGTGTTTGTATGCCATAAAAAGGATGGCAGGATCTTTAAAAAGCCACATGTCACAATGATATGCATCAGTTTTATGGAGAGAAATGATTTCTAAATGTGTGTGCATCTGACAATATACTGCCACCATATTAAACATAGATCAGAAAGTTGGATAGTCCTCCCTTGGAGTCCCCACTCTCAGTTGTTTTTTTTATTCAAAAACTTACACTTCCTCCCCTTCTCCCAGTCTCCTCCAGCTCCCCACCTACCTCTCCTCCCTCCCCCTGCTTCCTTAGAGAGGGCAGGGTACCCTGCCCTGTGGGAAGTCCAAGGCCCTCCCCCCTCCATCCCGGCCTGGAAAGGTGTGCATCCAAATAGACTAGGGTCCCGAAAAGCCAATACATGCAGAAGAGATAGGTCCCAGTGCCATTATCAATGGTTTCTCAGTCTGTCCCCATTGGCAGCCACATTCAGGGTCCGGTTTGATCACATGCTCATGCAGTCCCGGTCCAGCTGGATTTGGTGAGCTCCCATTAGATCAAGCACACTGTCTCAGTGGGTGGACCAGCCCCTTAAGGTCCTGACTTCCTTGCTCATCTTCTCCCACCTTCTGCTCTTCAACTGGACCTTGGGAGCTCAGTCCATTGCTCTGATGTGAATGTGGGTCTCTGTCTCTATCTCCTTCCATCGGATGAAATTTCTATGGTGATAATCAAGATAATCATCAATGTGACTATGGGACAAGGCTAGTTCAGGCACCCTCTCCTCTGCTGCCCAAGGACCTAGCTGGGATCCCCCCTAGGGCCAAGTCTTTTTCCAATCCTAAAAAGACTCCCTTAATGTAAATATCTTCTTCCCTGCTCCAATATCCACCCTTCCTCCATCTCCACCCTCCCACTCTTCCAAGCTCTCCCCAGTCCTTCCCTTCTCCCTTCTCCTTCCCCTTCTCCCCTTCCCCCACCCGTACTCCCACCCCTATCCCCTCCCCCATGCTCCCAACTTTTGCCCAATGATCTTGTTTGTTTCCAATTTCCAATTTCTGGGAGGATCTATGTATGTTTTTCCTTAGGTTCACCTGGCTATTTGGCTTCTCTAGGCTTGTGAACTATAGGCTGAATGTCCTTTGTTTATGGCTAGACTCCACTAATGAGTGAGTACAAACCATAGTCATCTTTTTGAGTTTGGGTTATCTCATTAAGGATAGTGCTTTCTATTTCCATCCATTTGCATGCAAAATTCAGGATGTCATTGTTTTTCACCATTGAGTAGTAATCTAATGTGAATATATTCCACACTTTCTTTATCCATTCTTCCATTGAGGGGCACCTAGGATGTTTCCAGGTTCTGGCTATTACAAATAATGCTGCTATGAACATAGTTGAACAAATGCTTTTGTAGTATGATTGGGCATCTTTTGGGTATATTCCCAAGAGTGGTATTGCTGGATCCTGAGGTAGGTTGATTCCCAGTTTCCTGAGAAACTGCCACACTGATTTCCAAAGTGGTTGCACGAGTTTGCATTCCCACCAGCAATGGATGAGTGTTCCCCTTTACTCCACTTCCTCTCTATCATTGGTGTTTTTGATTTTAGCCATTCTGACAGGTGTAAGATGGTATCTCAAAGTTGTTTTGATTTGCATTTCCCTGATCGCTAAGGAAGTTGAACATGACCTTAAGTATCTTTTGGCCATTCGAACTTCATCCGTTGAGAATTCTCTGTTCAGATCATTACCCATTTTTTAATTGGGTTATTTAGAATTTTAATGTCTAGTTTCTTGAGTTCTTTGTATATTTTGGAGATCAGACCTTTGTCTGATGTGGGGTTAGTGAAGATCTTCTCCCATTCAGTAGGTTGCCTTTTTGTCTTATTGACTGTGTCCTTTGCTTTACTGAAGCTTCTCAGTTTCAGGAGGTCCCATTTATTCATTGTTGCTCTTATTGTCTGTGCCATTGGGGTTTTACATAGGAAGTGTGTCCTGTGCCCATGTATTGCATGCTACTTCCCACTTTTTCTTCTATCAGGTTCAGTGTGGTCGGATTTATATTGAAGTCTTTAATCCATTTGGACTTGAGTTTTGTGCATGGTGATAGATAAGGATCTATTTTCATTCTCCTACAGGTTGACATCCAGTTATGCCAGGACCATTTGTTAAAAATGCTTTCATTCTTCGATTGTATAATTTTAGCCTCTTTGTCAAATATGAGGTGTTGATAGGTTTGTGGATTAATATCCAGGTCTTTGATTTGATTCCATTGGTCAACATCTCTGTTTTTATGCCAGTACCAAGCTGTTTTTATTACTGTAGCTCTGTAATAGAGTTTGAAGTCAGGGATGGTGATGCCTCCTGCAATTCCTTTATTGTATAGGATTGTTTTGGCTATCCTGAACTTTTTGTTTTTCCATATAAAGTTGATTATTGTTATTTTAAGGTCTATGAAGAATTTTATTCGGATTTTGATGGGGATTGCATTGAATCTATAGATTGCCTTTGGTAGAATTGCCATTTTTACTATATTGATCCTACCAATCCAGGAGCATGGGAGATTCTTCCATTTTCTGGCATCATCTTCGATTTTTTTTTTCAAGGTCTTAAAGTTCTTGTCAAATAGATCTTTCACTTCCTTGGTTAGTGTTAACCCCAAGATACTTTATGCTATTTGTGGCTATCATGAAAGGTGATGTTTCTCTGATTTCCCTCTCTGTTTCTTTATCCTTTGTGTATAGGAGGGCTACTGATTTTTTTTTTGAGTTGATCTTGTATCCTGCCACATCACTGAAGGTATTATCAGCTGTAGAAGTTCTTTGGTAGAGTTTTTGGGGTCACTTATGTACACTATCATATCATCTGCAAATAACAAAAGTTTGACTTCTTCCTTTCCAGTTCGATTCCCCATGATCTCCTTATGTTGTCTTATAGCTATTGCTAGAACTTCAAGCACTATATTGAAGAGATATGGAGAGAGTGGACAGCCTTGTCTTGTTCCTGATTTTAGTGGAATCGCTTTGAGTTTCTCTCCGTTTAATTTGATGTTAGCTGTCAGCTTGCTATATATTGCTTTTATTGTACTTAGATATGATCCTTGTATCCCTAATCTCTCCAAGACCTTTATCATAAAGGGGTGTTGAATTCTGTCAAATGCTTTTCCAGCATCTAATGAAATGATCATATGGTTTTTTTCTTTCAGTTTATTTATGTGATGTATTACATTGATAGATTTTCGTATGTTGAACCAGCCCTGCATCTCTGGGATGAAGTCTACTTGGTCATAATGGATGATTTTTTTAAATGTGTTCTCGGATTCGGTTTGCCAGTATTTTATTAAGAATTTTTGCATCAATGTTCATAAGTGAGATTGGTCTATAATTCTCTTTCTTGGTTGCGTCTTTGTGTGGTTTTGGTATCAGGGTAACTGTAGCTTCATAAAAAGAGTTTGGCAATGATGCTTCTGTTTCTATTATGTGAAACACATTAAGGAGTATAGGTATTAGCTCTTCTTGGAAGTTCTGGTAGAATTCTGCATTAAAACCATCTGGTCCTGGGCTTTTTTTGGTTGGGAGGTTTTTGATGACAGCTTCTATTTCCTCTCGACTTATAGGTCTATTTAAATTGTTCACCTGGTCTTGATTTAATTTTGGTATGTGGTATTTATCTAAAAAACTCTCCATTTCTTGTACATTTTCCAATTATGTGGCATACAGGCTTTTGTAGTAAGACCTAATGATTCTTTGAATTTCCTCAGTGTCTGTTGTTACGTCCCCCTTTTCATTTCTGATCTTGTTAATTTGAGTGTTCTCTCTCTGCCTTTTGATTAGTTTGGATAAGGGCTTGTCAATCTTGTTGATTTTCTCAAGGAACTAGCTCTTTGTTTCATTGATTCTTTGGATTGTTTTCTGTGTCTCTATTTTGTTGATTTCAGTCCTCAGTTTGATTATTTCCAGTCTTCTATTCCTCCTGAGTGAGTCTGCTTCTTTTTTTTTTTCTAGAGCTTTCAGCTGTGCTGTTAAGTCTCTAATGTGAGCTTTCTCCTTTTTTTTTATGTGGGCACTTAGTGCTATGAACTTTCCTCTTAGCACTGCTTTCGTAGTGTCCCAAAGGTTTGGGTATGTTGTGTCTTTATTTTTGTTGAATTCAAGGAAGACTTTAATTTCTTTCTTTATTTCTTCCTTGACCCAGGAGTGGTTCAGTAGTTGACTGTTCAGTGTCCATGAGTTTGTAGGCTTTCGGGAGGTAGCATTGTTGTTAAATTCTACCTTTATTCTATGGTGATCCAATAAGACACAGGTGGTTACTAAATTTTTTTTGTATCTGTGGATATTTGCTTTATTACTGAGTATGTGATCAATTTTCGAGAAGGTTCCATGAGATGCTGAGAAAAGGTATATTCTTTCCTGTTTGGGTGGAGTGTTCTATAGATGTCTATTAAATCCATTTGATTCATTACATCTGTTAGTTCTCATATTTGTTTGTTAAGTTTCTGTCTGGCTGACCTGTCCATTGGTGAGAGGGGAGTGTTTAAATCTCCTACTATTAGTGTGTGGGGTTTGATGTGTGCTTTGAATTCTAGTAATTTTTTTACATATGTGGGTGCTTTTATATTAGAGGCATAGATATACAGGATTGAGACTTCATCTTGATGAATCTTTTCTGTTATGAGTATGAAGTGTCCATCTCCATCTTTTCTGATTGATATTACTTTGAAGTCAATTTTGTTAGATATTAGTATAGCCATACCTGCTTGTTTCTTGGGGCCGTTTGATTGAAAAACCTTTTCCCAACCCTTTACTCTGAGATAATGTCTGTCTTTGTGGTTGAGGTGTGTTTCTTTTAAACAGCAGAATGTAGGATCTTGTTTTTGTATCCATTCTCTTAACCTGTGCCTTTTTATAGGTGAGTTGAGTCCATTGATATTAAGTGTTATTAATGACCAGTGGTTGTTAACTCCAGTTATTTTCTTTTTCGTAGTAGGGTTTGTGTATCTCCCTTCTTTGAGTTTAGCTGGTGTAGGGTTGTTAGATGTCTGTGTTATTATGGGTGCTGTTTATTTCCTTTAGTTGTGGTTTACCTTCTAGTACTTTCTGTAAGACTGGGTTTGTGGCTACGTATTGCTTAAATTTGTTTTTATCCTGGAATATCTTGTTTTCCCCATCGATGGTGAAAGAAAGCTTTGCTGGGTATAATAGTCTGGGCTTGCATCCACGGTCTCTTAGTTTCTGCAGCACATCTATCCAAGACCTTCCAGCTTTCATGGTTTCCATAGAGAAGTCAGGTGTAATTCTGATAGGTTTACCCTTATATGTTACTTGACCTTTTTCCTTTGCAGCTCTTAATATTCTTTCTTTATTCTGTATGTTTTGTATTCTGATTATTATATGGCGAAGGGATTTTTTTTTTTGATCCAGCCTATTTGGTGTTCTGTATGCTTCTTGAACCTTCATAGGATTATCCTTCTTTAGGTTGGGAAAGTTTACTCAATAATTTTGTTGAATATATTTTCTGAGCCTTTGGAGTGGAATTCTTCTCCTTCTTCTATCCCTATTATTCTTAAGTTTGGTCTTTTCGTGGTGTCCCAGATTTCCTGGATGTTTTGTGTTGTGAATTTGTTGGATTTTTTGTTTTCTTCAATCACTGAGTTTATTTTCTCTATCGTGTCTTCTGCATCTGAGATTCTTTCTTCTATCTCTTGTATTCTGTTGGTTATAGTTGTCTGTGTTGTTTCCGTTCGTTTATCCAGATTTTCCATATCCAGCCATCTCTCGGTTTGTGTTTTCTTCATTGCCTTCATTTCAGTTTTCAAGTTTTGAACTGTTTCTGTTACCTGTTTGATTGCTTTTTCTTGGTTTTCTAGGGTATCATTGAGGAATTTATTCATTTCTTCTAACTTTTTGTTAGTTTTCTCATCCCTGTCTTTAAAGGAGTTTTTCACGTCTTCTTTAAAGGTCTGTAACACTTTCATAATGTTATGTTTAAAGTCTATTTCTTCTACTTCTTCTGGGATAGGTTGCTCAGGTTTTCCTGTTCCATACTCCCTGGATTCTGGTGCTATCATGTTGATTTTCAGGTTGTTGAATGAATTCTTGGATTGGTGCCTGCCCATCTCTTCGTTCGAATGTGTTAGGGAGAGTCTCGGTGGCTTGGTCCCTCAGTCTGGGTGTATCAGCTTGCACTGGGTCAGGGCCCCTTGCTGGCCCAGGACCTTGCAGTCAGTCCAGATGTATCTGCCGGCACTGGATCAGGGCCCCTTGTGGAGTCTGGATGAATTTGCCGGTGCTGGGTAGGGCCCCTTGCTGGCCCAGGAACTCCCAGTCAAAAGAGTGGGTTTAGTGAAAGTTGCCCGCTCTGCTCTGTTCTGCTCCGTAGGACAAGGGGACCCCTCTAGCACTGGGCTCACCCTTCCCCCAAAGCCTCAGCCCAGAAGTAGGCTGAGATTGGTGGCAGCTAGGACCCCGCAGATGGAAAGGGGTGCCCTGGGGCTAGCTGGGTTGGGATAAGCAGAAAAGCCAGTAGAGTGTGGGCCCTAAGTGGCCAGAAAGCCTTGGAGACGGGCTGGGACCCACTTACCGGGGTCTGGATGAATCTGCCAATGCTGGGTAGGACCCCTTGCTGGCCCAGGAACTCCCAGTCCAAAGGGCCCCGTTTTGCAACTTTATGTAGTTCAGTCCCACCTGCCTAGGAAACGGTGCCACCCACAGTGAGCTGGGTCTTTCCATATCAATTAGCTTAGGATAATACCCGACAGAGGCATCTGTGGACCTCAATGTGAACTACCCCTCATTGAGATTCTCCCACAGAAGATTCTGGGTTGCATCAAGTTGGCAACTAACGCTAACCATCATAGACCCTAAGTCTACTCATAAAAGATAAGAATATCTGCCTCTTAGCTGGGGATAAAGCACAGTGGAGAAAGTACTTATCTAACATGCACCCATCCTCTAGCCTCTCTCCATCCCCTGATTGTGGGTCAGTTTAGAATACAAGAAGCTGCAGAGTATGGCATCTTAGCATAGTTCGTAAGATATAAATTTGGGAGCCTTCCTATTTTTCAAACATTGGGTCTACCAGCCTTTGTTCTTCTGACTCTGAACACCATTCTCAACATACCTGTCGTCAATTAATCCTAACAAATGTTGGAGATACCAACAAAGCATCTTCGTGGTATTATATGAATTAAACTATTCAATCTATGCAAAATAATGTACCTGGGACATGGAAAGTATTTTTAAAGTAAAAAGTATTCTTAAAGTAAATACACACACACATATATGTGTGTGTGTGTATATATATATATATATATATATATCACCTAAGGTCATAGTGATCATTTTATTTCCTCTTGCATTGAGTGGATTGCATTCTATGGCAATCAGAATAAAACTTCTTTTTTTTTTTCCTATTGTCCAGCTTCTTACAAGAAGATAGACACTCGGATCCTAGAGGTCCCAGGGACAGACGAGGTGCAGCTCACCTGCCAGGCTAGAGGTTACCCCCTGGCAGAAGTGTCCTGGCAAAACGTCAGTGTTCCTGCTAATACCAGCCATATCACGACCCCTGAAGGCCTGTACCAGGTCACCAGTGTTCTGCACTTAAAGCCACAGCCTGGCAGAAACTTCAGCTGCATGTTCTGGAACGCTGCCATGCAGGAGCTTACTTCAGCCATCATTGGTCCTCTGGGTAAGTGCAGTACCCATTTCCTAGTTTTGTCCATCAGAGTTCAGGTGAGAAACAGCATTTGAAGAAGGTGTTATAGATTCTTCAAGAGGTCAAGGTAGAATCTAGAAGAATTACAATGATAGAACAGGACAAAGATCTCAGTTGGGCCAGAGTCTTCACTGTTGGAGAGGCTACCGGGAGAAGGTAGCTGTGGGGACAGCACTTGTGGCAGTGCCGAATCTGAGCATCTTCAAGGGAAGTATGTGAATGGCAGATTCCCCAACCATACCGCAGGTCCTCCATTATCCTGCTGGTGTTTCCCATTGGCTGAACCCAGCAGGAGGTTGGAGAACAAAAATATTTTTCCACAGGTTTCTTCCAGATAGGTCAACATCTGGATCTCAGAGCATAGTGTTACAGTGTAGAAAACAATCTGGAGAAGCAGTAGAAACATCCCATGTGATTCATGGCCAGAGCAACGAATGAAAAGCATGGGCATTGTTGCGGCTGGTTGTACTGCTGGCTAATTGGGTATGTGGCATCCCTGAGAAACTGATCTCTTACAAAAATCATTCGATCTGACTGGCTAGTTTTAGACGTGGATTTCATCCTTTTGATTTTCTGCACCAGCAAAATTTGAACCTATTTGGACAAACCAGTAACATTTTGTGCCAGGTACAAACTTTCATTTGATAACTAAAATCTATCCACTAGAAAAACAATCATTTCATAAGAGACAGATTTTTTTTCTACCACATATGTAGTTCTTATTGCTCCCATATCAAATTTCCACAAATGTAAAGGTTCAAAACAATAAAACTTTATTATCTTATAACTTCTAGGGGTTTGAAGTCTAACACAGGTTTCACTGAGTTCTAGCTGAGGATTACAGATGTTCTAGGAGATAATGCATTTTCTTGCCCTTTCCAACTCCATCATCTATATTACTTGGCTTGTGACTGGTTCCTGCATCTTCAAACACAATAGTCACATCTCCCAGCCCTCTGCCCCTATCAGACTCTCCTATGACCCCCTCTTTCTCTTGAGCCTTGGGCTTTATTAGATACTTCTATCTATGTGTCCAAATAGGTTGAGATTTTGTTGCAGCAGAAATCTAAAGGATGAGATTCACTTTCAGAACATGGCCAGTCAAGTTCTGAATCACTTAATAAGGGACTGACTTTCTTGGAAATGTTACCCAAGCCAGTTAACTGGAACCACAGCCAGCAAAATGACAGAGATCCTACTCACTTACAGCTCTGAAAAATGCTTCCAGTGAAAAATGCCTGCTTGGTCAGTGTTGGACAGAGGGAAAATCAATTCTGTCCTGGGAGCATTGTCCAGCAGTGATCCTCTCACCTGGGCCTTAGGTGGTTTTCTACTTTTTTCAGAGAATGCTAATTTTCAGTTATATGGATCATTGGTTGAAAGGAAATGTAATTATGAAAGGAGTAAACTTTCTCTTTCTTCTTCTCTGAGGTTACTTAGAGCAGGCAGGGGAGAAGGGCAGAGAGAATGCTCACCACAGGGAACTAGCTCCCCTCCCTGTGTTCTTTCCACTTAGATGGAGGGTAACCCCGTCCCAATGAGTGGCCCAGCCATTCTCCACCTCAGCACAGTGACCGAGCTTGACTGTGTGAGCAGGAATTGAGCTAGTGTTCCTCCTCCTGGAGTGGGACAGGTGGAGGACTTCTTTGGGTTGGCGGATCTCTGGGGGCAGCCTGGCAGATCTAAAAGGACTCAGGTATTCAGCAGGAGGGGACACTGGCCTTAAGTCAGGGAGTTCTGACCCAAGAGAAAGCAACCGGTCGATACAGGAAACAGAACTGACAGAAAACTCACAGAAAGACCCACAGAGTCACACACAGACAGAGACACACACACATACAGTAAAGACAGCCAGGAGTAACCACTGCACATTCATAAACCTGACGGGATGGGGAATTCAGGGACGCCTCATGTGAGATACTGGATCAGCCACAGCATCCATTTATCCTCTCTTGTGTGTACAAGCATAAGGTATCTTCACCATTCTTACCTCCTGAAGTGACAGACCAGGTGACTTTCTAATTTGTTTCCCTTTGAGGTGGAGATGTAGACTCCTCCAATGCATTAGGCATCGATTGATTGAAGGGAGCCCTGGGGACCCAGACTCAGGTTTTGCACCCAGAGGAGTTCCCCGAGGACAGCACTCTTCCTCATTCCAAGGAGCTCAGAGATCCCAGGTCTCTGTGGGACCCCCAGAAGTGTTGTGGGGTATCCACCAGAGAAGACTGCTCAGACATGGGCTTAAGCCAATAGAAATTCTTTATTAGCCAGTTGGCCACTATACTGGGTGTTTGGGATCCCAGTGTAGCCTTCAGCCTTTTGCAGGGTGAGTTTTTAAAAACAAAAACTATACTCTGGGTTGACATACTTCAGTTAACAAGAGCAGTTAGCCAGAAGCAAAACTACAGAAGCCAAAAAGCAAGGTTAATACATTTAGAGACTTTCCCAGAACTGTGGACTTGGATGGATCAGGTTTTTGTTTTCCTTTTGGCAGGTGGTACTGTCTATGTGCTGAGTTTTATGACCTGAATGGTACTTCCATTATGGAGTCAGTTGTGCTAAGGTCTGGGGCCTGTTACAATATCTGTCTCACTTCTATACCTTCTTTATGCTGTAAGTTCCTTTCCCATAAAACAACATTGTCTGGCAGGCCCCAGCCTATCCTCCTCTAAGACAGCTCATACAGCTTCAGAGTCCGGCTCTCATCCTGCTCATCAAGATCTTTTTACTTTCTTAAGATCTTTTATCTGCATCACTAGCTTGCTTTCCTCTGACTGTGTGTTATCTTTTCTCATTTTTTATGTGTATTGTCCATGTGTTTTCATAGTTCACACGGGTCTTCTTTACGTCCAGACCAGAGTGAAAGCAGATTGTTTTGTCCATGAGGAGCACTTGGTAAATGCTGCAGTGTTGGGTGGCAGATACCATCTTGAAGACCCCGGCTCCCTCATCTCAGCCCTTAGTCTGTGTGGACAGTTAGGTCAGAGACAATGCCCTGATGTGTGACACACAACAGCAGCAGCAGGATAACCCACAGTCACACGTCCTCCCAAGGGATCCTGGCTTCTACTTCTTAAAGGCAGTGTGTGCTGACTTAGAACTCTCCTGTTTCTGCTCATTCTCATAAACCAAGCTGCTCACCCACTGCTGACTGCTGTGAACCACGTCAGACTTCTCCAGAAGTCAGCTAATACAGCGATGCAGAAATGAGAGTTCGGGGGTGGGAGGATGCCTGCCACTCGGGACGTAAGGCTGAACATACTGAATCTTGGTCATAAGTTACAGAGTTATCAGGTCATCTTCCTTCAGACACAGGGATGTCCTCAGCCAGTTGCTGCATTTCAATTGGGAAATGTAACTGGGAGGGATCATGAGGGACTGTTAACTACCTGGTGGGGCTGGCAGAAAAGTCCTCCTGGCACATCTGGAAGAGAATTGAGGCAGCAGAAAAGAACGTGGACTCTGAAAGCAGACAAATTTTAAATGCTATTTCTGCTGCCTCTTGGCTTCAGAATGTGAGCACCCTGCAGGGCCGTCTGAGCACTCAGTCTCTCAGGGACACAGTGAGAGTAAGTAATGGCACGCGTGTTAAAACGTTCCTGGGATACTAAAGGATGCGATGCAGGAAAACTGTGTCACCTCCAGCAAGACTCCTGGTTTCTTTCTGAGCACCCAGGACTGTGGTAAGAACAGGAGAGATGTTTTCCCCATTGCTTATCTTACCATTGTTAAAGAGAAGGCAGTTCTCATAAAAATAACATAGAACATTGTGTAGGCTAAGCTGACATCATGAAGAGGTAAACACACAGTGACTCAAAGCAGCCATGTGATTTTCCACTATATAATACTCAGAGATAGAAATTGATCTAAGCAGCTAAATGACAGCATTCTATGAGACATTCAGTGACCCAGGTTACTTCCATCTTGTTACTTTGCCATTCTCCTGGATAGTGCCCCTGTTGAATCGTCAAAGCAGGGCCGTTGCCAAATCCATGTTTCTGCTTTCAGAGAGGAAGAAGCGGAGTTTTACAGTCGAGATCCAGAAGACCTATTCTTGATCTGAATTTAGTTTATGTTACCGGCTCCACCTAAGCGTTGGCCTCGGGGTCTAGAAAAGCATCTTTGAGAACCATATCTATTAATAACCTAGCCCTGGGAGGGAGGGAGAGGATGAGAGGAATGACCAGCAGGTTGCCACAAGGTAGCTATTGATCAGCGTGGTGTACTAGATAGTCTGTTCATCCCAGGAGCTTTGGCTGATACCTCTCATGCAGCGATGCTAAGCTTCATACAGGACTGAGGGATGACTTAGGTACCACTTTTGTCCTCCAAATACAGTCTAAGCAGGATGGAGTCTTTAGGGATGAGCAGAAACTCCACACATAAGGAAACCTGAACAGAACAAAGTCTCCCAAAGGTACTGACATGGGGGCCTGACTCCATGCTACACACAGCACGCATTTAGTAGTAAAGAAGCAGTGCGACACTTAGCGTTGCAACACTCTCAGTTTTTGCGACACAGCTTAAACAAGCAGGCTCTTGTTTTTTTCATTCTTAGTGATCACATGCTCTTGGATGAAGATGACTCCTCTGGAGCCTGAGCTTTGGGACAGGTAGATCTGGGGCTGCAACTCTGCTGTTTCCTTGGAAACAGTGACCATAGAAAGATTGTTTAGCATCCCTGATGCTCTACAATGACTCAGGACTGAGTGGTGTCTAACAGTTTCTCAGCTAGACTATTCCATGGTTTTCATGGTTCTCAGCGTTACAGAGGGAGGATCAGGAGTAGAGCAGCCAGCGGTTCACCCCTCCTCCCTGAATAGTTTTGTATGGTTTTTCTGATACAGCAGTTGTTTAGTCTGTGTCTATCACTCCGTGAGGCAAAGTTCCAGTCTCAGAAGCAGGCACAGCCTAACTTGTGTGCCCATTCACTGGCAAATTGTGAACACCCCCTTAGCCCTCTCTTCTCTCCATCTTGGAAGGTACCCAGAGTTCTGCAAGGGTGTCCCCCAACCTCTAAATTACCCTACTCTTCACCAGATGGATGCTGTCCTCAGTACCAGCACCTTCGTTAGTCCAGACAAGCTAAGGATCAGTTGCAGTCATTCACACCAAGACCTGAAAGGCTTGATTTAATATGCTACCACTGCCTGGGATGTTATGCTTTTTTCAAGGGATCTTGCTAGTCTTTAAAACCCACTAAGTAGTGGTACAGATTCTAAGCCCCTGAGTTCTTATCAGTGATGGAGAAAATAAAATTTTGAGCTGAGGGTTTTTCCTGCTTGGATGAGAAAGGCAGGGTGATGAAGAGAAAGGAAATGAAGATAGAGGCAGAAATGGGGATGGTGGTGATGGGTGGGTGTGGGGATGGTTGGGGAGATGGAATGACAAAGTGGCAAAAGGCACAGGATCTGGCCCAGACAGTCTGGAGTGTGTCTCAGCTAAATCCCTCGCTGTCTAACTTTGGGGAAATTTCTCAGCCTCACTTTTTTTCACCAGTGAAAATGGAGATCCAAGTAGAGACTTCTTCACTGGGTAGTTGTGGAAGGAAATGAGCTTCTACGTGAGAAATGTAGAGTGAAGGCTTCATCCTGTGTCCATGTGGTGGGGACCCCCCCGAAAGCCACCCCAGTCTGTCTGGGAGTGGCCCTTGGATGGGATTTTGATTCTTTCCTTCACCCAGGTTGGACTGAACCCGAGGTCCCCAGCACATCACCACTGCATGTTTTCATCCCGTCCTGCATCGTCGCTTTAATCTTCATAGCTGCGGCGATAGTCCTGAGAAAGAAGCTCTGTGGAAAGGTGTATTCCAGACATCGGTGAGTGACTTACAAACTGTGAGTGGAGGCGAGAACCCCTGCTTGACTCACAGCCTGTGGCCTGCCAGTCTCCCCTGAAACACTTCAAGCCTAGGAGGCCTTTGAGACTGCCCTGGGGACTTTCTACCCCAAGAAGAAAATGGTTCAGCCTTCAGTGAGCTGAGCCCACATGCACGTTTTTTTGTTTTGTTTTGTTTTTTGTTTGTTTGGTTTTTTTCGGGGGGGGGATGTTTGTTCCTGGGCTTCAAGAGTTTGCCTTGTACTCTGAGCCTCCAGAGTGCTGTCTTTTGGGTCAGACAGGCGGCATTTGCCGGTGAGAGGTTCCAGGAGTCTCTCTGAGGATTCTGTTGGTCCCCATCATTCGTTTTCTCATTCTGGGCACTATTTGGGTTAGACTTTCCTGGTCTCCTTGGAACTCAGCCCTTCTGTCTGGGTGAGGAGGATAGAGACTTGCGAACCTTCTCAGTTTGGGGAGGTCCTTGTGAGCATCAGCTTAGCCTGGATTGTCTATCTGCTCCTATTCTTTTGAATCAGAGAGGCCTGGGGCCGCCTGCAGCTTCTAGTCCTAAATAGAGCTGCTCTTGTGTCTGTCTGTCTGTCTGTTCCTCACTTACTGGGAGGAGCCAGTCGGCAAAAACCCCAGCCTGTCTGGTACTTTCCTCAGTGGCACCTAGGTGACACCCAGTGAACTCCTTTCCACGTCTACACTAGCTTTGTCTGTCAAAAAGGAAATGGCATCTTTGACTATTTTATTTGGAGTGGGCAGCACCAGCAAGGGGGAGGAGAGATTGTCATCCCACACTGATAGTGGTCATCTGTGTCCTCATCTGTTGAAGTACCCTGTGTTTTGTCCCCTGTCCTTTGTGGGCATTATCAGAGCTGATCACAAAACCTCTAACTGTAGAGTTCAAGGAACTGCTGTCTAAAGAAAAGAAGATCTCAGCACTCAGGGAGAGGTGGAGACTGGAGGAGTGTGCTGTCAAAGGCAGCCTGGGCTACTCAGTGAAACTTAGCCTCAGAAGAAAAAAAAAAGAGAAGTATAAGGAGGAGGAGGGAGAAAAGAAGAAAAGGGGAAGGGAGACTGGTAAAGATGGCGGGGCGGGGGAAGGGAAGAGAGGGGGAAGAACGGAGAGAGAATAAAGAAGACAGGAGAGAGAAATGAGAGAAAGAGACAGAGAGGCAGGCAGGAGATTTTTTTTTTTAAGTAGACAGGAATGGAACAGAAGAGTAAAGAAAGGCAATACTGAGTTTGTTCAACAGGACTTTCTGTAAACCCTTGACCTCAGACTGCTGTGCAGGTGAAGCTCGCTAAAGTCTTATGTCCCGCCTTTCACACAGATCTTACAGAGTTTCCGGCCTGGGGCCTGAGGACCATAGTCACTTCAGAGAGGACAGCTTAACCGTTCACAATAGTCAAGTTATGGAATCAGCCCAGATATACATCAATAGATGAACGGTTTTCAAAATAGAGCAATATTTAACCATCAAGGAAGATGAAATGTCATTTTCAGGGGGATGAGTGAAACTAGAGGCCATCATTTTAAGACCAACTCAGACAGTGCAGACAGATATCATATTTACTTTCATACACATATTCTAGATTTAAAAATAATAACAATACATGGACAGGGCACCCACACACAGGGAAAGGAGGTATAGGGTGGCGAAAGGAAATGGGTGTGATTGATGTACATTGTCTATGTGTGTGAAAAGCCATTATGATCAGGCTGGAGCGATGACTCAGTGGATACAAGAGCTGCCTTACAGAGGACCTGAGTTCCATTCCCACATTCACATCTGGATGCTCACAATCACTGGGAACACCCTCTTCTAGCCTCCCAGAGAGCTAAGTCAGTTTACCGAAGGGCCTGATTTGAGCTGTTGCTGAGGGCCTCGTGTGGAAGGGATTGGCTGTGCACAACTGTGGCCAAGATCGGAAGTCCCGCCTGCCTCTTCAGCCATGTGTGTCTTGCACTGGTACCCTTGGCAAGTGGCATGTGAGGAGGCCTTAGCTGTAATTCGCTACCGCTGTGATGTATAGCTCTCCAGTCCTGCCACGTAGAAGCTCCGTTTCCTCCAACTGTCTACAGCCACTGTGCAAAAGTCTCCTTGCCAGACCAGATCCCCATGAAGTTCACATTAAATTGTCATGGCTAAAGAGGTTTGAGGGACTTCCTGACTTCTCAACAGCTGATCCATGAGCCCCTTCCACACTAGACCCTCATGAAGAACCTGAGTCAGGAGTCCTTCTTCAGTTCTTTTATGGGCCATTGTTGTCCCGAGACTGAAGTAAAGCTAGAGAAGTCTCTGTTCCTTTCTTTCCAGAAGTCTCCTTGGCCCCTGTACAGATTTACCCACCTGAGTATCACAACTCACGGTACCTGACAGAGGACAGCCATTGCTGGTCCAAAATAATGCCTTACTAACCATTCCTTGTGAAGAGCCATTCAATAGTTCAAGGATCCAGAGTGACATGACGCATTCCAGGGAGGACGCTGTCAAGTTCTCCTGCAAAACCATCAAGTTCTGCTTTATCAGCTAGTCCTGAGTTTCATGAGTATGAAAACTGTGTTTCTCTCATCAATAGATATATGTGCAATATCCAAAACATTATCTGGGGTGTGTAGATGATGCCTAATTGGATTGTAAGTGTTTAACTATTTTTTATTCTATTTCTACTCATACATGCATATGCATATGTGCATTCACACACGTATGTGTAATGAACTGTAGACATCTCACCCCCTTTCCTACTGATATTCCCTTCTTCCCATCAAGCCCCTCCTCCACTTTCATTCCTTCTTTCTGTGTGTGACTCACTGAATCTGATTGGAGTTGTTGGGGGAGCATGGGTGAAAGTCATTTAAAGAAAAGTCAATAGTACCACTGAAGAAAATGACACCCCCTCCTACAGCGACCATTAACTGCCAATAACCCCTCAGAAGGGGTTGGGCATCGTGGATTCCTCTCTCTTGTCGATGGTGAAATGTTGACAGGACCAATCTCGTGCAGGTCTTGAATGGGTAACCTTGCTATACTGGTTCCTGGGTGCAATGGCTGTGTCAGTCTTTCTGTTGGCCATCTCCTCACCCTCTGACTCTTACATTTTTCTTCCCCCTTTTCCATAATGTTCCCATTAAAGGCAGGACCTTCCATCATTGCTTACTGGACTTTGGCCAGTTATGGGTTTCTGCAGTACTCACTAAAATTGTAGCCATTGAGCCTACTATCTGTAGGTGAGCATGCCAGACCTGTTCTTATTGATATAATAGCCACCCGTGGCCACTTGAGCTTATGGCTTAGTAGTCATATTTAAAGCTACACATGGTAGCTAGAGGCTACAGTATCCAACAATGCAGATATCAACATTACTATCGCCGCAGGTGATCCTATTGCATCGTACTGTGATAAATCCCTTCTAAACGCCTTTTCTCTTAATTATGAGCTTTGCCTAAGGCAGGGAATGGTGCCTTTATTTAGCCCATGAAGGGATCGGGGTTCAGAAAAGCCATGTGATCTCCCGAAGTCACACAGCATAGACTCAACTGCAGATCCATAGGTCTGTTGGACTCTAAAACTTGTGACCCTTTCGTGACAAAAGAGCTTAATAAAAACCAGCCATCTGGATAGTATCAGCCATAGGAGGGAAGAACATAGGGTTGTCATTCATATATTAGACCGTCACAAAGTCAGATTATAGCCCCATAGCAGTCACCTGTCACAGAGACTAGATTTATAGAATTTATTAAACTATGAGTTTCTGTGGAATAATCCCCTTGTACACTGGAAAGATTTGTTACTCGAATTGGTTTAATAAGACACTGATTGTCCAGTAGCCAGGCAGGAAGTATAGGTGGGGCGACCAGACTCAGCATGATGGGAAAGAGAATGGTGGAGTCAGAGGAGTCGCCAGCCAGATGTAGAGAGAGCAAGATGGGCGCTCTGTACTGAGAAAAGTTACCGCCATGTGGCAGAACATATATAAGGAATATGGGTTAACTTAAATGTAAGAGTTATTGGCCAAGCATTTGTAAGTAATACTAAGTCTCAGTGTGTTTATTTGGGAGTTGCTGGCTGGACTGCCGCCCATAATGGGTAGCTAAAATGAATGGGGATGCCAAGAAGCTTGGCAAATGGTGTCTGAACATGCAATGACCAATATCAATTCAAAATAAATTTATAGTGAATCTGGGGTGTTTGTCAGTGCTTACTCATGGTTCTGAACATGCAGCCACACTTGGCACTGTGCATGCTATCATACAATGCACCACCAAGAGATGCTGCGGAAACACCTTCGGTCTGATCTGAGACTACTATGTGTTATGATTTGCAGGGTTTTTCTTGTACATACAAAGCTTTATTATCTTACTGAAATATAATGCTTTAATTACGAAAAGATTAACTTTCTTTTTTAAATTTTTTATTCATTTTACATACCAATCCCAGTTCCCCTCCTACTCTTCCTTTCACTTCCCCCTTCTTCTTCTCCCCCCCTGCCACCCCATCTTCCCCCTGCCCACCCCCCATCCACTCCTCAGAAAGGGTAAGGCCTCCCATGGGGAATCAACAAAGTCTGGCATATCAAGTTGAGGCAGGATCAAGCCCCTCCCCCCTGCATCAAGGCTGAGCATGGCATCCCACCTTAAGGAATGAACTCCAAAAAGCCAGCTCATGCACCAGGGATAGGTCTGGCCCCACTACCAGGGGCCCCCCAAACAGACCAAGCTACACAGCTGTCTCCCACATGCAGAGGGCCTGGTTCAGTCCCATGCAGGCTCCACAGCTGTCGGTTAAGTGTTTGTGGTTTCTCATGAGCTTGGTACAGCTGTCCCTGTAGATTTCCCTGCCATGATCTTGACACCCCTCTTGCTCATATAATCCCGCTTCCCTCTCTTTGACTGAGCTCCCGGAGCTCTTATTTTGTTTTGTTTTGTTTTGTTTTTTTCAAGACAGGGTCTCACTTTTTAGTGATAGTTGTCCTGGAATTCACTGTGTAGTCCTGGTTAGCTAGGCTCTCCCTGAGATATACCTGCCTCTGCTTCCCAAGTGCTGGAATTAGAGGTGTGTACCAGTATACCACCCAAAACACTTTTAATATTTTTCTACCATCATTCCTCAGCATGTATCAAATTCATATAACTTTGTATTTAGTTGCATTAGATATTTTATTTTTTAAAACTTTGCATTGTTGGCTTGTATTTCATTGAAACATTATTAAATGAATTTTGGTGTGCTATTAGGACTGAATTTCCAACAATTTCTGAAATGTCCCTAAATATACTTCTGCTAATTTGTACTGTATATTTATGTGTTGGTGTTCTCCACACTGATAATTATAAATACAACCAAGTCACTAGTACACAAATTCTCTTTCATCTTTAATGAATGGTAAAATCACACATGCACAAAGAATGCTTTTAAATAAGTTTGTTGTTTATTACAAGTAAGTGCTTGATTTCTGTAGTTATCACCCCCCCACACACATACACAGACATACACACACACACTCAGGACTACATAAAAATTTCTTGGTGAGTTATTACAAGTAAGTGCTTGATTTCTGTAGTTATCACCCCCTCCACATGCACACACACAGATACATACACACACACACTCAGAACGGCATAAAAATTCTTGGTGAGAAAGGGGGTTGAAAGTGGAAAAAGTCTGGAATAAGTCTTCAGATCTTGAGAACCATGTTTCCCAAACTCTGGGCAAGAACCAGGTTTTGTATGTGTCACTTTTGTGTGTTCAATTTTTAAAGTGTTGTTTGTTGATAATTTCATGATATATACTGTAAATAATTCTTTTTTTTTTTTTTGGTTTTTTGAGACAGGCTTTCTCTGTAGCTTTGGAGCCTGTCCTGGAACTAGCTCTGCGGATCAGGCTGCCCTGAACTCACAGAGATCCGCCAGTCTCTGCCTCCCGAGTGCTGTGATTAAAGGTGTGTGCCACCACCGCCCGGCATGTAAATGAATTCTTAAGAACTGCAACGGAAAGCCAAGTATAGTGATGCATGTCCTTAATCCCCAGGCTCAAGAGGCTGAGGCAGGAGAATTGATAGTTTGAGATCAGCTGGGGCTACATAGTAAGTCTGAGGTCTTGTATGTAATGAAAAAACACAAGGACATAGTAGTCCCAACTTTTATTTATATTTTATCTGTGTATGTGTGCAGGTGTGTGTGTGTGTGTGTGTGTGTGTGTGTGTGTGTACATACATGTTCATGCATGACAGGGCCACATGTGTGCCTGTGTGTAAAATACAGATATCAACTTCAGATACCACTCCTTGGGAGCCATATACCACACAAAGTATCCCACTGGATCTGAGGCTCAAGGATGCATTTATCACCCAAGCATGTGCTGCCACACTTGGATTTTCACACGGATGCTGGGGATCAAGCTCAGGTCCTCACACGTGTGCAGCTACTGTTTCACTAAGTTATCCTCCCACCCCTACCCCCAGTGCTCACTACAGACAACAAACATAACACATTTCAATAACAGAAAAAAACAAAATAACATTTTAATAAAAGTTTCTGAGTTTTAGATTCAAATATTAATCCTCAGCTGATTGTGAGCTGGTAACTAGCAGCTGTCCAGCCAACACCAGCCTGAGGACTAGATTGCAGGTGTCCCAGAGGGCCAAGTCAGAACTTTATAAGAATCTGAACCAAAAGCCAAAATTTTTGGTTTCTGGTTGCCTAAGGCCCCTGGAGAACAGCAACATTGGCCTCTGGCAGTAGGGAGGCTGCCGCTGCAAATGGCAGAACTCCAGAACAGTTTCTCTGAGTTAATCACTGGGCTCCTTTTAAACAAAAATCTTTTTGAAGAAGAATGTTATGGGATTGACCCTTGAAGCCCGCGCCAAGGTCAGGATGGAGTCAATAAAAACCCGACCGGCAAAGAAGCAGCAGGAGCCATGCAGCACAGTTCAGCCAGCTGAGTGTCAAGTCCTGGAAGAAACTCTGCTGGGGAAAGAAGCAATGCAGCTAGAAGCTAAGGAAGAAATGAAACTAGAAAACCTTGATGGTGACAGCAACTCAGCATGCACACATGTGCTTTTGTTCTCTTCGTGACTGACATCAGGTCGTTACCCCTTCCTGTAAATTACACCACCAAGCCTTATGCTCTACTCCAGGACAGGCAGGTACGAAGTGTCAGTCAAAAAGGATGTTCAAAAAAGCCACCGGGAGCCTAGTATACAGGCCGTATTTAATTTTCACCTAATCTCTGTATTCATATGCTCTATATAGTCATATTAAAGAATTAAGTTAGAGTTACTCCACATAGGAGTTAATGATAATGGTCCTCCCAGAAGCCATAGGTTGCCAAACAAAAAGTCCAGGGGAAGATGTAGGACAGATCCCCTCCAGTTGCTGCTCAGGAATATCCTGGAGACTACCCAAACAAGACAAGCTTACGGAAGACACAGGGCTCAGGAATATTAATTAAGTCAGTACCGACCGAAAGCTTCTTCCCCGCTGGCCAACGTTCATAGTACCACAGATGCAATGCAAGCTGCAGGTGGGGTGAGTCACCAACTTCTGACCCAGCTGAGAATTCTGTGAGCTACAATGACTGACATGGCAAGATGCACCCATGGGTGCAGCAGTGGCAACAACATTATCACATTCTGATTGAATTTAAGGCCCGCCCTGCAGGAGGAACTGCATGGCTGGTACTGTATCTGAGGCCAGGAACCTGTGATTGGAGAGTTTGTAGGCTAAGAGGACAATAGCATCATAGTGCTCTCTAAATCTGTATCTTTAAATTCATAGATCAGTGCGGCTTCCAGACCGCACCACCATGGTTAGCACAGACCCTCACAAGTGCTCAGAGTGTGGAGAATAATTGTCTGTGGAGAGCTCAGTCACAATAGGACATCTGGATCACACCCCACCCCTTTAAGTTTATAGACTGTCATAGTCAGGGTTTCTACTGCTGCAATGAAACACCGCGACCAAAAAGCAAGTTGGGGAGGAAAGGGCTTATTCTGCTTATACTTCCATATTCCTGTTCATCATCAAAGGAAGTCAGGACAGTGGACTGGGTGGTTTTGTGTGTCACATTGACAAATCTAGAGTCATCAGAGGAAGGAGCCACTGCTGGGAAATTCTTCATGAAGTCCTGCAGTAAGGCATTTTCTCATTTAGTGAGCAGTGGGAGAAGGTCCAGCCCATGGTGGGTGGTGGCATCCCTGGGCTGTTGGTCTTGAGCTTTATATGAAGGTAGACTGAGCAAGCCATGGGAAGCAATTCAGTAAGCAGCTCCCCTACATGGCTTCTGCATCAGCTCCTGTCTCAGGAGTCTGCCCTGTTGGAGTTCCTGTCCTGACTTCCTTCAGCGATGAACAGCAATGCTGAAGTGTAAGCCAAATAAACCCTTTCCTCCCCAACTGGCTTTTTGGTCATGGTGCTTCATCACAGCAATAGAAAACCTGATTAAGACAGGTAGGAACTCAAACAGGGCAGGAACCTGGAGGGAGGAGATGATGCAGAGGGCATGGTCGGTGTTGCTCCATGGCCTGCTCCCTATGGCTTTCTCGGCCCGCTTTCTTATAGAACCCAGGACCACCAGTCCAGGGATGGCACCTCCTCTGTTGATTACTAATTAAGAAAATGCCTTACAGTTGGATCTTATGGGTGCATTTTCCCAATTAAGATTCCTTCCTTCCAGATAGCCCTAATTTGATTGTCAGGTTGACATAAAACCAGCCAGTAGAGAGACCATGAAGGGGGAAGAAACAGTTTGTAAGAGCCAGAGGTTGGGAAGGACAGACACAAAACCATGTCTTCTGGACTTTGATGGGACTGCTGCACTCACGAATCCACAGCAGCTATGGCTACCTGCACATGGCCAGTACCAGAGGGAACATCCCAGCATTGAGCAAGGAGGGGCTCATGAGCCCCCACACCTATCTGAGAAGTTACCAACAGTCGATGTCTTCTGAGGGAGGAAAAAAATCTGTTTTCTTTAAGGGTGTGGACCCTGGTATGGATGGTTCCATATGCTGAGTAAATGGGCAGCACACATGAAGACACAGAGTTAGGAGGGCTTGGGGGAATAGGGGTGGATCTTGGGGCAGTATGGGAAGATGAATATGATCAAAATCCATTCTGTGCATTTATGAAACTCTCAAAGAATTAATAAGACATATTTTTGAAGGTGGAAAGGGAGGAGTAATACTGAAGCTAGACATCTCTGGGATCTTTGCTTTGCAGACAGTGAATTCCACCACCACAATACGGAAGTGAACAGAACTATGAGCAAACATGGTTTTGCTTTCTTTCTCATCTCCTTCTCTATCTCAGCTTGAATTGGTGAATTCACTTGTCCCCTAGTATTCATGGGAATTGGTTCTTGCCTGACTTACATTAGTGAATTCTCATAACTTTTTGGTAAAATGGCCCAGTATTTGCAGATATACATCTGCACATAGGCTTGAAATCATTTTGATTATTTAAACTAACTGTTGCAGTGCAAATGCTTTGCAAATAGTAGTGACATTGTGTTGTTTACTGAACAAGGACAACAGGCATGTATTAGTTACTTTTCTCAGTGCAGCAACCAAATGCCAGACAAGGAGCAACTTAAGAGAGAGGTGTATTTGGGACCATGGGCTGAGGGGCTAAAGTCCATCATGGAGAAGAAAGCATGGCAGCAGGTACCTCCATGGCAGTGAGAGCATGTGTGACAATGGATTGCTCACTTCTCAGTTCCACAGGAAGTACCTGAGTGACAGGAAGTAGGATCAAGCTATTAACCTCAAGGTCAAACCCCAGTAACCTACTTTCTTTGGCTAACTTCCACCTCATCGAGGGTCCGCACCCTCCCGAAGGCATTGCAGGCTGGGGACCACATATTCAAACACAGGAGCCTGTGAAGGACATTTCTCCTTCAAATGGTAACAAAAGGTCTGTAAATGTCTGCTCTAAGCTATTTATAGTCTACCTGAAGCCTATTTTTCTACTCATTGAGAAAGTAATAGGAAAGGAACCAAGAGGAAGGTGACGCTAGAGGTGTGGCTGAGTGTTCCAGCTTCATTGCTTCCAGGTTGGCACTGTTTCTGTTTTGTTTTGCTCCCCTGCCCTCTGGAGGCCTCTCTCATGCAGAAGTAGGGTGCTGTGACTGCCACCCAGCTCTCAGATGGACCATCGGTGGAGGAAACTTAGGTTCTAGGCAGAAAGTGGGACTCCAGCAACTTTCAGGGACCCCTCCACCTGACCTGGATGGATACAGTTGTTTCCCTTGGTGACCTGAAAATGTCAGGGAAGTTTAAAGCATCTAATTTTGAGCCTCCAAACATGGAAGGCTCTGGGAAACTCAGTCTTCCTTTTCTAACAGATATTCTTACTTCCTGTATTATAAAATACGTATTTTTGTTCTTTCATATTTTAAAGCCCTCAGTTTAAATGTTCTGTCCTATATCATTTTAGCAATGTCATACCACCAAGACAGGCTAACCCAGTAAAAGTCCCAGCTCCCGTACTCTCCATAGATGCTTTCTGTGAAATGCATTCTGAGAAGCACACTATGTGGCGGTGTCAGGGTGAGTACCCACATGCTTTTCCATTCCACCGCTCAGCAGCCCTGCCTCTAGATCTGCCGGAATCTTCGGATAGACTGCAGTGTGAAAATAGCTGCCAGGGGACTCAGTGGTACCTACCGTCTGTTCTCCCAGACATCCCCAGGCGCCCTGTCAATGTGATCGCAGTGTTGCCAGATTAAAGGATGCGCCATCCTCCGTCACCTCCGTGGGTAGATGTGAGATGGAACAATGTGGTCGGTGGCTTAAAGTGTGGCTTTAGTAGTGGACTCTTGATTTTACCCTCTTGTCTTAGTCAGGATTACCATCGCCCTGACAAAATGTCACAACCAAACAGCAAGCTGGGAAGGAAAGGGTTTATTCTGCTTATGCTACTATATTCACTATAGAAGGACATCAGGACAGGAACCTGGAGGCAGAAGCTGATGCAGAGACCATGGAGAGGTGCTGCATCCTGATCTGCTCCTCATGGCTTGCTCAGCCTGCTCTTTTATAGAATCCAGGCCCACCAGCTTGGGGTGGGCTGGGCTCACAATGGTCTGGGCCCACCCTCATGAATCACTAATTAAGAAAATGCCCTACAGCTACATCTTATGGACATATTTTCTCAGTTAAGAGTCCCTCCTTCCAAGTAACTGTAGTTTGTGCGTCACATTGACATAAGACTGGCCAGCACGCACCTGGATCTTAAGAATATCATTTGCTCAGAGAATAATCATTATAAAGCTGTACGCTTTACTTGTGAAATAGTAAAATGCCATTTTAATACTTAAAAACGAGGAAAAGAAAAATAATCCACAAACATTTAGTGTGGAGATAGTTTGTTTTGTTATTTTCAGCCATTTTCAACCCATAGTTGGTGGACCCAGCGGGTGTGGAATATGGAGATACAGACGGGGCAGTTGTATCCGTGGTTGTGCTAATTAGTTCATGGAGGTTAAACAGGATCGGTGCACACAGAAGATTCTTTAGTCGGTAGCATTTCTACCAAGCTTGTTCTTACAGTTGGAGAGCAAAGGTGGCATCCATTTCAGGCCAGAAACAGTCACGCCATCCTTGGTCTGCATCCCTAAATCCTCCTAGCTGGTACTGCATGATCAGTCTGTACCGATGAAGCTAGAAATGCAGTCAGACTTCACTAGTGAGACAATAACTCAGCTGGGGTGCAATTGGCTGAGGGTTTTGCAACCAACAGAGATTAAGAACTATGTTGTGGGGCTGAACTGGGAGCAGCGCAGGGGTAATGAAGCCTCTTGATGAGGGTGACGGGCTCACAGCTGGTATTGGTGACAGAGAAGGGATGGCCTGGGGATGTCAGAAGGCAGGGTGTTATGCTACTGCAAGTTGGTTGAATGGAAGGCATAGGGCTTGGGAAGCAGTGCTTCTCGGATCAGATAGGCTTGGGTCATGTGGGATAATGGGAAGTCTGGCTTGGTGAAAAGCCACTTCTTTTGTGTTCTAGCGGTGATGTGGTGTGGCACTTGAGTTGACCGAAGTGATACAGGAGAATCAGACTTCGAAATACCTTTGTGTCAGAAACTTAGGATATTCAAGCCAAATTTTAGAATTCTGCTGGGGATAACAGCACAATTCCAAAGCTACCAGTTGTGAAAACAGCCCTAGAAAGCCTTTGGCTCAACCAGAAGAGGGCAATCATCAATACAAATGGGATGAAAGAGAGTTACCATGGGCCTTCAGCCCTCGGCCCACGTCTACCAACAACTGGTCTGAAAGTCATGTCTGTGGGCCCACAGCCTGGGCACAGAGCCAAGGAGAAGAAATGCAGCATAGGTCAGGTCCATACTGAAGTTTGATTACACTGAGCTGAGTCAGCAACTCGATATGCTTGACTCAACAGTTTCCCATCAGCCCTGGCAAGCCTGGTTAAAATATCTGTTTCTCCAGAAAGGAAAATGCCAAGGAAAAAGGATATCTTTGACCCAGAGGCACCTGCTTGTGTAGGTCCTATAGGCTCAGTGTCTTTCTATAAGTGACTCCTTCAACTGCTCAAGATGGACGAAATGGGATAGGCTGAGAGCAAAGGTAAGAAGCTTTGGTTTCCAGCCAGCAGGCGGTAAAACGGAAGGCGGGCCGAGGTGACGAGAGAGGGAGTGAGGGTGGCGGTCAAGTGGAGAGCACAGCCTGCTAGCTCTGCTCTGACTTGTCATTGCCAAGAAGAAGGAAACGTAGATGTTTAGGTAATGTCTGCTGGTTATTAAATACTAGAGGAAAATATTTTTAAATGCCAAATTGGCCAAATCAGATACACCCACAGGGGATCCATCTGCAGTTAGTGTCTGGGCTAGGGGTGAAATACCAACAGCAAGCCTTAAGGCATGGCTCATTGGGCAGAAACAAGGATTTGAGAACCCAAAGGACACGTAAAGACTTGTTCAGTCCCCTGAACGCCTCGCCCTCTCGCATGCCCATGTGTACTGCAGTATTAAAACATCCTAGTTGAGTCAACAGTACCATGAGTATCTTGTAACAAGCATTTATCCCTATAACCAGAAAAGTCGCAGTCCCTCTTCTTGTCTGACATGAAAAATAAGGTGACTAGGGCGGAAGGGAGAAGATAACCAGGAAAACTGGTCCCTGTTGTTGGGGGCCAGGGTCTCTCCAAAGAAACAGAGCCTGAGGTGGGGGCAGGGGAGTGACAGAGGAAAAGACAGGTAGATTTGTTTTAAAGGATTGGCACCCTTGATCATGGGAACAGTGAGACTGTGCTTTGTGGAATAGGCCAGCAGGCTGGAAACTGAGGCAGACTTTCCACATTACAATCTCCGGGCAGAGTTTTTTCGTCTCTGGGAACTGGGCTTGTTCTCAAATGCTCCCTTGATTGGAAGGAATATACACTTTGGGATATAATCTGATTAAAGGTGACTCGGTACTACATGTTAATTATATCTGTAAAAGCTCATGGCAACATCTGACTGTCACTCAGTAAGACAGTGAGTGCTGTAGGCTATCCAAGTAGATTGAGCAAATTAACCAAGAGAAGAGGCAGTCTTGGCCATGTACTTTGGCCTACTATGTGGGGTAAGTCAACTTGTTGTAACTGCCAGAGGCTTTAAAACCAGAAGTAAAGAACCTGGGAATGGTTCAGTGGTTAAGAGAGCTTGTGACTCTTGCAGAGGACCTAAGTTCAGTTCCCAGCATCTATGTTGAGCAACCCACAACCGCCTGGAACTCCAGCTACAGGGCATCTGACACGCTATGAAGTGTTTCGTCATAGCGCAACTGTCTGTGGCCATAGAATTGGTGGTGGAGGGGGGCCTCTTGTAATGGTGCTGGGAAGAAAATTAGACTGGAGCAACCCATGGTAGAGAGAAGGGCATGAATGACTTTTTTTTTTTTTGAGTTCTTTCTTCCTCCAGTCTATTTTGAGAGGTTACATATGCTCTAATCAGAACAGTGATTTCTTTATTTTCCTGCTTGTTGTCTCTTTTTCCCAGATCTGGACCTGTGGCCTTGGAGGTTGGGATCATCTGATTGGGACATCTTTTAGAGGCTCTGGACTCTGAGTGAAGGTCCCTTGGCCTGAAGAACCTGCCCTTTGCACTTTTCAATTGCTGTGGACGATGACCCAGCACTTCCATCAGGAGTGTGCAAGACTGACAGCCTCCTTGGTCCCAAGACTCCATCCGGACAAGCACAGCTGCACTTTAGAAAGCCAGCCCTGGGATCCTGGCCCAAGGTCCCGCTTGTTTTCCCCTGGCTTTCCACGGGGAGACGTGGAAATTTCCAGTTACTAAAACGGATTGTCATAGAGTTATTTCTAGCCATCATTTCCTCTGGGGGCTGGAAGCTCCAGACAGTTTTGTATAAACAAAGTCATAACTGATGTGTTTTCACAGCGTCCTAGAATCCTGGCAGCCTCTGAAGTTCTAATCAACAGGAAGCAGTTAAGCTCACAACCGCAGGATAAGGCATTTGTTTCAAGGCTTTCCTTTTATAAGGTCTGAGTCACAAGGCATTTGTTTTAACCTGTAATGTCACTATGTTTACTAGTGTTTTCTCTTTCAACTACATCTTTCCTTAAAACAAAACATTGTAGAGTTTTGTTGTTGTTGTTTTTCAGTGGTGTCACCTTAAGGGAAGATGTCATGCCTTCAGGGACTTCAGATGAGTAGCTACAGTGCCCTCTTTCCCAAGCTTTGTCAACTTCTCTAGCCTTCTGAGTGGTTTTACAGTGAACCTTCTAGTAGCTCTGTGTCTACACCTGGAATGTGGTGGTGTCATTGGTGAGGGCATTTGAAGATGGGCATTCTGGAAGACCTTTCAGGTCTCATTGTGCTCAGATTACCTAAAGGTGCTAAGTCTGGTCTGTATGCTGGCACCATGAAGCTCAGTGGATTTACTGACCTGCGAACTGCCCAAATGTGCACATTAGCTCCCGTGACCTGACAGCTACCCAAATGTGCTCATTGGCTACTGTGACAAATGTAGGTTGGAGAGCCCAAAGCAAGCTCTTTACCTGGTACTTAGACTGAACAGAATTTGGAGTTAATGGGATGAAAGAGTATAAAGGTAATATTTAAATTATGCATGTGTAGCAGGCTTTCTTGGACCACCAGCCCCCAAATCATGACATGGAGACTTATTATTAGTTATGCATGCTCAACCTTAGTTTAATCTTGTTTCTGGCTAACTTTTTAAACTTAAAGTAACTAGTCTCTCTTCATCTATGTTCTGCCTCAGAGCTTTTGACCTTTCTTTCATTCTGCAAGTCCTACTTCCTGCTTCCTCCATGTCTGGCTGGCTGGCTGATGACTGCCTGGCCCCTGGAGTCTCACTCTCCTTTCTCCTCCATTTTCTCCTTCTCTCTCAAGCCTAGATTCCTCCTCCTACTTATTCTCTCTGTTTTTCAGCCCCGCCTATCTTGCTACTGCCTAGCTATTTGTTGTTCAACCTTTTATTAGACCAATCAGATGCCTTAGTCAGGCAAGATGAAACAGCAACACATCTTTACATAATTAAACAAATGCAACATAAAGAAATGTAACTCGTCTTTACATAGTTAAATATTCCACAATGTAAATGTAACACATCTTTACATAGTTAAAGTAATATTCCACAATGTGCATCTTATTTTATCATCATCTGCCTGCACGAAACAGCATGCTTTTGCAGCACAAACATGTAACTCTTTATTGGAAACCTCTGAGGTGTATTTAGACGCCTTTTGCAGCCAGATAGGTCTCTCACTGCTTCTATGCCATAGCCCAAGATTCCTGCTGTGGAAGCAGACCCTCCCAGTACCAGAGATCAGGGCAGATGGCAAAGTCTTTCTGGTTATACAGAACTACTTATGCTGGACTCCACCTCTCAGGTACATGACTGGCAGGTCGAATCCTGACTGCCAATCAGTGTTGAGTAGTTTGTTTGCTTTATTGGGAATCAGTGGTATAATGGATTCTGACAAAATACTGCCATTTTGGGCCCTTACTGGGGCTGTTTTCTAGGAGATCAAATAGAAAAGGACCATCTAGATCCAATATTCTAAAATCCTAAGAGAGACTATAAGACAGTGCGTACAATATGCTAACTGCTTTACATTGCGACCTTTCCCATTAACCCCTGGCATTTACCAAATACTTACTAGAGGCCTGATACTGTTGAGCATTTTATACGCACCATTGGAGTGATTCCTCTCAAAATCCTCTGAAAAGGGCACTATTAATGACATCATTCCATAGGCAAGGAGGTTGATCAGTCTGGACAGGGCTGCCTGCTTTGTTCAGAAGGGAGTGAGCAAGGACAACAAACCCGTATCTATTACAGCTTTTAATGTGCTCTGGTTCCCTGGATGGGACTACAAGGTGGACTTTTGCCACTTGCATATGCCCAGTGGTATCTTGACTGGTCAAGGATTAACTTCGCACTCACTTTTCCTGGGGAGATGCAAAAGATATGTGTAGGGGAAGTCCAGGTTTGGGGGCCCAAGATTCAAACTCTAGTTTAACTATGTAAGTCTTTAGCTTCACCGGCTGACCTCCTTAAGGTTTACCTAGCAAACCTTACCTAGCAAAAAAATGAGTAGTAAAGGAAGGGTGCTTACCACCCTCATCGGCACTTCTATGTGCAGTGTGCAATGAATACTTGATAAATATGTGTGAGTGTGAATCCCCTAACATACCACCTGCTGGCTCTGCAGTGAAGCAGCACAGCACCCAGGCATTATCAGCTGATTTATCAGCAGCACAGCACGCAGGCATTATCAGCTGATGTATCAGCAGCACAGCATCCAGGCATTATCAGCTGATGTATCAGCAGCACAGCATCCAGGCATTATCAGATGATGTATCAACAGCACAGCATCCAGGCATCATTAGCCGATGTATCCGCAGCAGTTTTAGTCCCATTCCTAAAGAAACTTCCAGCCTAAACATGCTGCATGGACTTTCAGTCCCAGAAGCTCCTGTGCAGGGCTCAAATTCAGCATGGTCAAAGTGCTCACTGATCCTCATGTGTTTTATACGGTTCCCTCCGCCCACAATGCCTCATTTCTGAAACCTCAAATCTTCCTGGAACCTCAAATCAAAGTCTCTCTATGATTCAATCCTTACCTGTCCTAGGAGATACTTTCTTTTTAATTTTCCTCCAACTGACTGTGATCTGCCTTTCCTTAGGACACAAAATGTTTTTCTCTCTGTCTCTGTCTCTCTCTGTCCCACTCAAGAAGTACGTACATGTTTTCATTTTTGAACTATGTGGACTAGAGCTTACGTTTTATCTTTCCCCTTGGACTCCTGGAAGGCAGATAAAGGGTAGAATTTTCCCACTCCCACAGGACCTTGTATGAGACAGGCGTTTTGTACGTGATTGACTCTGAACGTCTTTACATATTGAGAATAAAATTATATTCATTAGTCTAACATTTTACGACTTTAATGTGATTGGCTAAAATGTAAATAATGATAATTTTAAAAAATTAATTAAAATACAATAATTATGTTACTTCTGTTCTTCCTTTCCTTCCCTCCAACCGCTCCCGTGGCCCTCACTCTCTCTCTCAAATCAATGGCTTCTTTTTCTTTGAATAGTATTGTTACTTATATATAAGCATAAATATATAAGTACGACTTCCTGAGTCTCTCAAGTGTTGCTTGTGTTTCTGTGATTTCAAAGCTGACCGCTTTGCATTGGATAATCAATTAGGGGACTCATCAATGAGAGAGGCTAACTCTCCTCTCAGAAGTCATTAGTTGCCTGCAGATTGAGGACTGGTGGTCATAAGACTTCCCCCTTCCATGTTAGCAAGTCTACTTGCTGTTGACCTTGTTCAGGTCTTGTTAAGACAGCCACGTTGTCGAAGGTATCACAGACGTAGCTTCCCCGTCATTTCCAGGAGACACAATCTCACAGCAGACTTCCTGGTCCTCTGGTTCTTGCCATCCTACTACCACCTCTTCCACAATGTTTCTTGAGCTTAGGTGCGAGAGTTCTATTGTATGTGTATCCATTAGATCTGGGCACCCATGATCAGTATATCTGTGTAGATAAAAAAAAGGCAATTAAAAAATTTCTTTAGGTTTAAATTTTTATATGGATGTGGGAATGTTTGTGTATATGTGACCTCCACAACTGTGCCATGGCATGTGCATGTATGTGTGTGTGTACACACAAATATAAAAAAAGAATGAGGCTGATGCCCAAACATCTACATGACACAGCCCAAAGCAAACTTCACATGAAAGTCACTGTCCTACTTTTATTATTATATTATTATTATTTTATTTTTATTTTGTGTCTTATGTCTTTTCTTACTGTTAATGTTAACAAAGTCCTTTCCTTGGAAATTCTAGAGTATTCCCTAAGTTCTGTTTCTAGACATTCCGTTTCTGACTGGCTGTTGGTTTAGTTGTTGTTGTTGTTTTCCTTTGGTTTTGTGGGGTGGTCTTGCTCTATTGCTTTCCTTGGGGTGTCACCTGAACAGGGATTTGTAGAGAAAGTGACCGTCTCAAGCTTTTCAGATGCACCACCGGCTTTCCGAGGTTGTCCTGGAAATACCCTTCCATGGCAGGGTGTGCGTAAAGCTTCACTTGGTCAGTTAACAGCCGAAGCGATGGTGCATTCAGGTTTTCCTGTTTTGATCACCCTTGGCTTTGCTCCTAAACCACCATTCTTCCTGTGGCCTCTATTAGAATCTGTATCTCATGGGCTCTTTCCTTCCCTGTTCAATCCCTTGCTCAGGGCTTTATTTACTCAATAATTTAATTGTTTCAATCTATTATTTAGCTTTTAAGCTACAATCTTCACCTATATGTGGACATCCTAAGAAAACATCCCCTCACTAGACTGTCATATGAAATTATGTATACTTGATTTTTTAAAAAACCCAAGAAATATGTCTTCCTTTCCTTAACAAATATGAATTGAGAATGAATAAATTATGTAAATTTTGAACAAACATTTGTGTCAATTTTCTTTGATGTTTATGTTAAACCCTCATAAAGCAGTAGTTTGAGGATCTAGACAGTTCAGCTGTATCTGATTTGCTTTTGTATTATATGGCTTTAGATTCCTGTTTTAGACCAAAGTCTTTGAGAAATTATATTTTAAAATAATTTCTATTGGTTGTGATATATCTCAGTAAAATATACCCTGACTCATACCAATGTTGGGATAGAGGAAGAAGCGAGGTTCTCAGTTGTGGTGAGACGCGTCTGGTTTCTAGTCTGTCATTCAAGGTAGACTTTATAAATGACACAGCCCTGGATTCTTAGAGGCACTCCCCACCAGAGATTACCATGGGTAAAGAAAATTCTGAGTGCTTGTCCAGTATTCCATTATCTCTACTGAGACCAGGAAATCTAACTCAGTGGTGGTATTTCTCACCACACCGTGCTTGGAACTGTTCAGGTTTGTTGAGACTCACCCCACAAACGCAGTTCTTAGAGCTTCAGCGAAATCTTTACCCTCTAGTCCCCAGAGCACACAAAGGGTGAGGCAAAATATATAATTATACACGAACAATCTCCATTAGTCTCGGCTCCCTGAGCCTTTAAATATCCTTCCATAGACCATGTGGTGAGTTAGCGTCACTGAATGGAGCCTACTATTATATCCATTTTCCAACCAACCAACCAAGAAAGCAAAAGCTTTCCCAGGTGCACAAGCTCATATATTTGTTTCACGGCTGTTGCTGTATTACAAGCTTCTCCAAATTTAGTGATCTAAACAATTAGTGATATTTTATGATTTTCTAGGTTAATAATCTGAACTGATCTATGCAGAGGTAACTCACTTCTGTCCTATCTGAAAACAGTGGCAAAAAGAGGAAAAATTGATATATGCAAGGACTTTTCAAGTCTAGGATTGCATCATATTTTCTTTTTTATACTATTTTTAATTTATTAAAAATTATTTTATTAAAAACATGCCTGGCATATTCAAACAAAGCCTGGCATATTAAGTTGAGGCAGGACCAAGCCCCTCCCCACTCCATCAAGGCTGAGCAAGGCATCCCACCATTAGGAATGGGCTCCAAAAAGTCAGCTCAGGCACCAGAATAGATCCTGGTTCCACTGCCAGGGGGCCCTCAAACAGACCAAGCTACACAAGTGTTTCCCACATGCAAAGGGCCTAGTTTGTTCACATACAGGCTCCACAACTGTCAGTCTAGAGTTCATGAGTTTCCACAAGCTTGGTTCAGTTATCTCTGTAGACTTCCCCATTATGATGTTGACACCTCCTCCCCGTCTCATCTCATCTCTCCTCCCTCTCTTTGACTGGACACCTAAGGCTCGGCCTACTGCTTGGCTGTAGATCTCTACATCTGTTTCCATCAGTTACTAAATGAAGGCAGCCTACCCAATGGGAAAAGATCTTCACCAACCTCACGTCTGATAGAGGGCTGATCTCCAAAATGTATGAAGAACTCAAGAAACCAGACATCAAAATACCAAATAATCCAATTAAAAATGGGGTACAAATCTAAACAGAGAATTCTCAACAGAAGAATTTCAATTGGCCAAAAGACATTTAAGGAAATGTTCAGCATCCTTAGGCATCAGGGAAATGCAAATTAAAATGTCTCTGAAATGCTGTTTTACACCTGTCAGAAGGGCTATGATAAAAAACGCTGAGGATGTGGAGTCAGGGGAACACTCCTCCTCTGCTGGTGGCAGTGCAAACTGGTACGGCCATTTTAGAAATCAGTATGGAGACTTCTTAGAAAACTGAGACTCAATCTACCTCAAAACCTAGTAATGTCACTCTCCGGCATATACCCAAAGGATGTTTAATCATACCACAAGGACACTTGCACAACTATGTTCATATCAGCATTATTCATAATAGCTAGAACCTGGAAACAACCTTGATGTCCCTCAACCGAAGAATGGATAAAGAAAATGTGGTACATTTACATAATGGAATATTACTCAGCTGTTAAAAAACAATGACATCATGGTTAGAACTAGAAGAAAATCATCCTGAGTGAGGTAACCCAGACCCAGAAAGACAGACACAGTGTGCACTCACTCATAAGTGGATACTAAATGTAAAGCAAAGGACCAACCAGACCACAACCCCTGAGAAGCTAGGTAACAAGGGGAACCCTAAGAAGGACACATGGATCGCCCTGGGAAGGGGAAATAGATGAGATCTTCTGGGTAAACTGTGCGCAGTAGGGGCGGTAGAGGGAAGGGGATGGGGGATGAGAACATGAGGGAACGGGATGGTGGAGTTGGGGGAGGGACAGCGGGAGAAGTATGAAAGAGATAGCATGATAGAGAGAACATTATGGGGCTAGGGAAAAACCTGGTGCTAAGGAAATTCCCAGGCATCCACAAGGATGACCCCAGCCAGGACTCCTAGCAGTAGTGGAGAGTAATCAGGTTGGTGACTACCCGAATTGTCATTTTATAGAGCCTTCATCCAGTTATACAAAGTTTTAAGCAAGGGAAAGTTAGTGTCACCAGACAGGAAAGAGGGACTTTTATTATGGAAGGGAGATCAGGGACACATGTTCCCTACAAGCCTGCTCAAATGTCCCCGTTCCTAGCCTGAGTCATACTCCTTCCACTGTTCTCCATAGACTTGTCAATTCCTGAATGCTTGATTTACTTCTGAGTTTTCAGTCATATTTAGTTATTCCTGCAGCAGAAGGACTGGGAGATACTTTTAGAGCCAACTTAGGACCCCAACTGATGCTCTGCCTATAGTTTTAGGGGAAATTTTTGAACTTGTTGCTTTCTTCCTGCCCACACAGCAAAGCAGTCAGAAGCAGTCACCTCACCTCGAATCCCTTAAAACCATCTTTACTAGCCGGGTGGTGGTGCACACCTTAAATCCCAGCACTCAGGAGACAGAGGCAAGTGAATCTCTGTGAGTTTGAGGCCAGATTGGTCTACAAGAGCTAGTTCCAGGACAGGCTCCAAAGCTACAGAGAAACCCTGTCTTGAAACAAAACAAAACATCTTTACTGGAATAACGCTTGAGGGTTGGAGAGATGGCCCAGTGGTCAAGAACACTGGCTGCTCTTCCAGAGGTCCTGAGTTCCTGCATGAAGTCAGAACATTATATACATAATAAATAAATATTTATAACAAACAAATAATGTTCGTTTCAAATATAACAGCTACTCAGTCTCCAAAATCCTACCCCTCTATCAAACCCCTCCCCTCAGGTCCTGGGGAACTATGCAGAAAAGGAGATAGAAAGATTGTAAGTCAGTGGGGATGAAGAATAGCAAGGAAACAAGACCGTCTAGACACAACAGGGCTGACACCCAGACAAATGCATGGAGACTGTGGGAGCATGCATACGGCCCACACAGGTCCGAGCCAGATGAGGCTCCAGTGCTGAGAGGGGAACTGGACACAAGTTGCTGCTGACCAAAGAAAAAATAGTATTCTCCAGTGGCTTCTCACTGGGTATACACACCACATTTAACGAAGACCTCAGGCCAGCACAAAATAAAGTCCCTGGTATTTTTGGAGATGCTTTGACTGATAATACTTTTGGGGGCTTTTTTTTCTGTTGCTTTTCTATTATGTTTCCAATTTTGTATTTTTATGAGTTTTGTAGTGTGTGTGTGTGTGTGTGTGTGTGTGTGTTTACGCGCGCGCATGCGCATGTACTTAAATGTGTACTCATGCAATCATGTGTATGTGTTTCTCATGTTTTTTCTCTTTTTTCTGTTCCTTTGTTTTATTCTGGATTGTTTGCTTGTTTATTGGCCTGTTTGTTTTTTAAGGAGAGAGAGAGAAAGAAGGTGTGGAGTTGGATGGGTAGGGAGAGGGAGAAGATCTGGGAGGAGATGAAGAAGGGGAAACTGTGATCAGAATACACTGTATGAAAAAATATTTTCAATAATTAAAAAAGGTGATGCTGGAGCTGGCATGGTGGCACATGTCTGTAATCCCAGCACTTAGGAAGCCAAGGCACAAGAACCTCTTGAGTTGGAAGCTACCCTGAGCTACAAATTGAAAGTCTGTCTCAAAACAAAAAAGTAAATTCATAACCAAACTGGCTTATACACAAAAGAAGAATTATTCATTTATGCAAATAAATAACTTAGAGGTGCAATTGGTCCTGACAAAAACCCTCAGGAGTCAAGCTCTTTTTACTACTGTCTGTCCACTCTGCCTCCATCCTGCTGACCCTCGACAGGAGTCAAGCTCTCTCTACTGTCTGTCCACTCTGCCTCCATCCTGCTGACCCTCGACAGGAGTCAAGCTCTCTCTACTGTCTGTCCACTCTGCCTCCATCCTGCTGACCCTCGACAGGAGTCAAGCTCTCTCTACTGTCTTTCCACTCTGCTTCCTTCTGCTGACCCTGGACCAGTGTGTCCTTTTTTTGTTAGTTTTCTGTTTTATTTTTTGAGACAGGGTTTCTCTGTGTAACAGTCCTGGCTGTCCTGGAACTCACTCTGTAGACCAGGCTGGCTTTAAACTCACTGAGATCCACCTGCCTCTGCCTCACAAGTGCTGGGATTAAAGGCATGCGCCACCGCCGCCATGCTCAGTTTGTCCTCTTCAAGGCATAAAGTGGTTGCCAGGAGTCAACAGACCCTCTACATTCAAGCCCATTGGACACACTCCCTCTGGAACCAGAGGCCAAAGTGAACTCCTACTTCCCTGAGTGGCTCTTGTCGGTTTATTTTTATCACAGCGATAGAAAAGTAACTAACACGGGGCTGGAGAGATGGCTCAGAGGTTAAGAGCACTGGCTGTTCTTCCAGAAGTCCTGAGTTCAATTCCCAGCAACCACATGATGGCTCACAAACATCTGTAATGAGATCTGGTGCTCTCTACTGGTGGGCAGGAATACATACAGACAGGACACTGTATACATCACTAATAAATAAAGCACTGTATAAAAAAAAGAAAAAAGAAAAGTAACTAACATATCTGTGAGGTCACGGGTCGGTGTGGTGCTGGAGTCCGCTGGATGAAGACAGAGATGCTCAAGCATCAAAGAAGCCTTGGAGCTGATATGTTGGATGCTACAAGCGCTCTGTGGGCTTTTACCAAAGTGTGTAAGAAAAGATATCAGGAGTTCTGTTAGTTTCCTCACTGCTGTGGCAAAAGCCACTTAAAGAAGGAATCGTCTGTTCTGGCTCATAGCCCAAAGGGACGAAGTCCCCCGTGGCAAGGTGACAGGAGGTCTGCAGTAACTGGTTACCCTGCACCTGCAGTCAGGGAGCAAAGAGAGATCAAAGCTCAGACTCAGCTAGCTTTCTCTTTTTCTCTTGAAAAGTACTGTTTTCATAAAGTATTCTGATCATGGTTTCTCCTCCCTCATCTCCTCCCAGATCCTCCCCATCTCCCTTACCCATCCAAGCCCCTGCTTTCTTTTTCTCTTTCTTTAGAAAAGACACAGCCAATTAAAAAAAAACAGAATAAAGCAAAGTAAATGGACGGGGGGGATAAGAAAGAGCATGAGAAATACACACAGGGAGATACACATACACATACATACACACTTGTACACATAAAACACATAAAAACATAAAATTGGAAACCAGAAAAGCAAAATACTAGTAAGGTTAAAAAATCAAAAGCCCAAACAAAGCATTAAAGAGACAAAGCATCCCTAAGAATGCCACCGAGTCTGTTTTCTGTTGGCCGTCTATGGCTGTGCATGGGGCCTGCCCTTAGGTGTGGTTGTATACCCAGTGAAACTCCATTGGAGAAAACTAAGTTTTCCTTTGCTAGTGGCTGTCAGTTGGAGATAGCTTCTCTGTTAGGGTGGGAGATCATATCCACCTCTTCTCAGTGTGGAGACCACACCTGGCTTGGACCCGCGCAGGGTGTCCACGAGTTCATATGTACATTCATCCTGTTATGTCTGGAAGACAGTTTCTGTGGTCTCCTCCATCCCCCACTGACTCTTACAGTCTGTCTGCCCTCCTCTTCAGCAAAGCTCCCCGAGCCCTGAAGGGAGGGGTTAGCATTCTCGTTTTTATGTGTGCAGTCTGAGACCCCCGCCCATGGAATAGTGCTGACCACACTCAGCATGAGTCTTCCCACATCTGTTGACTTAGTCTAGACACTCCCTCACTCATGTGTCCAGAGGCTTGTCTAAAGGGAAAAAAATCACATTCATCCTAAAGTATTTCTGCTTCAGACAAATCATCGTAGATTCAGAAGTGGGTGGGCCTTTCCGGATAGTGTGCCTCTTTCCTCTCATAGGATGTGTACGCATGAATGTGCCGGAAGGGTTTGGACTTTATGGCTGGGCTTGAAACATCAGATTGCCCATGCCAGACACCCAGCATCTAGCACAAAAGTTGACCAAATTTATCATTATAACCGGTGTTCCATTCCAGTGTGTAGGTGTGACTACTTGGTTTTATGAAAGTAGGTCTCATGTAGCCCAGGCTGACCTTGAACTCCCCCTGATCTTCCTTCTTCTACCTCCCACGTGCTAACGTGATAGGTGTGTACCCCACGCCTAGCCGCTGTTCTAATAGTCTCACAGGTGTTGATGATGGGCTTCACAATGCAGTGAAGCAGGGCCTCTTAAAGTCCTTATTTTGTACATGAGCAGACTAGAGCCCAATGAAGTTAGATTCTTTCTACTACCCAGCTAGTAAAAGGTACAGCCATTTATTTATACCTTAAGATTCTTCAGGCAACCATGATAAGAAGAGGCAAAGACATCCTACATTTGTTACAAAGAGCCCTCATAATATAGCATTTTGTAAATATAGCTCTGTCTGATTGTCTCTAACAGCCTATGAGGACGAGACGTGCCCTGAAGAACAGACTTATTTCAAAGCCATGACCACCGCTATTCTGTCTCCTTCCCTCCTTGTTGGAGGTGTGGGCTCACTCTGTCATGCCGCACCCTTTCTCCCAGGATTACTGGCACTCTCAACCCGTGAGCCAGAATAAAATTCTCCTTCCTTAAGATCTTTTCTCAGATATCTTGTCACAGAGGAGAGAAAGCTAATTAATATACTAACAATTAACAAGCTAATTAATGTATCTTCTGTGGACCTTTGGAACAAGACAATAGCATGCTTCCTGCTCAGGTCTGTTTGTCCTGTGAAAACTGACTTCCATGTTATAACAGCTGCAGCAGTAGAGAGGAAGTAACCATGTCCAGAATGTTCATCTGTAGAGACAGAAAGGAAAACAATAACACTGTTTGTCAAATCAGGAAACTTTCCAGTATTCACTTCCATTTGCTCCAAAATCCCAAAACTGAACTGCTTAAATTAACAAGTAATTTAAAATTTAAACCAAAAGACGTAATACAAAATTTTTAATCAAGACCAAATTTGAACAGGGTTTTTCCCTTGTTACACTGGCCAAGGCCTTTCTAAATTGTAACACTGGATATATACACTAAACATGTTAATACGCTAGACCACTTAAAACTGGAAGTCTCTTAAATTGTTAATAGTGGAATAAATTGTCACAATGAAGTGTTTATAGTATGTATAGTGTAGTCCCACTGCTCAAAATCTCTCCAAGGAAATAGGACAAAGGATAGAAGAAGCTATAGGCACAGAAAGGTTCTCTCTCTCTCTCTCTTTCTCATGTGTGTGTACTTTGTTACAACACTGAGTGAAATATGCAAATATAAAACATTTACTTAGATTTCTCAAAGTCCATGATCTACTTAGAAATACTATTCCAATAATTCTTCTAAAGAGAAGAAGTAGAACAGAGGGGAAGACCATGCTTTAGTTACAACACGCTTTCACTACAGTATTTGTGGCCCCCAACTGGAAATTACCTGCCAAGCACAGTGGAAACAGATTAGTCATAGTGAGTTGTGTTTGTGTTACAAGTTACCGTCTAACCATGGAAATGTGAAAATGGCGGGCATTAAAGTTACATAGAACTAGGAAGCAACTGTTGGATATCACTTTAAGTCTCTGTGTTGAGCACTTACTATGAAGTCAGCACGCAATTTATCTATATCTCTCCATCCTTAGAGGACCCTCTGCGCGAGAGGGTTCAAGCCTTACACAGATGAAAAAAGGGATACTCGATTGCCAAGTAACTTTCCCAAGTTTACACACTTCGTAGAGCCAGAACTCAAATGTGAGCTCTCTGATACCAAAAGCCCAGATAAGAGACAACGGTGCTGTGTGTGCAGAAGGGGTATGCATGAGAGACAGGGCAGGAGGATGAGTGGAGCAATGGTGGAGCTTTACCTTTGCACTATTTTGGGTGCAGTGCCAAGTCCAATAACTAACCTAAGAAAATGGCTGGAAAGGGGCACCCTAGACCATCAAGAGGGCTTTGTTCAAACCAAAGGTTGTATGTTCCTCCTAGAGAAACAGATGCACAGAACTCCTTGTAATACAGCTGTTGGCCTTTATGGAAACTCTCATTTTCTCTAGAATATGTTCTCTAATGTGGACTGGCCACTAAAATGCTGCGGTACTAAAGACAACCAAATTACTCCCACAATGTTGTTATTAGTAAGATGTTTCTCTGTCATGTCTTTACAAAAATGGAAGGAAATTTCCCCATAATTGGTGGGGGCGCTAAAACCTCACACTCCTTTCACATTTCCTTTCTCCCTTCTCTTTGTTTCCTTAGCTGTGTCACAAGAATAGTAACAGTGAGTGGCTTCACCCATGCCAGAAGACTATGGGTCTTTCTGTATTTGAAAGGTAAAAACACACTTTGGATAATTCAAATATATATTTAAAAAATTTAACATTTAAACATTTTTTTAAAAAAAATGTTAAAATTCAGAATTTCAGTGTCTATTAAAACTCAGAAGGTCATAGATACACTGGAGTTTTAGCAAAATTTTTATATGTGCAGCTCGGGCTTCCCTTATGTCAGGCGCAAATTTTCATCTGTGTTTTTATGAGAATCTAAATAGAAACTAAAAGATAAGTTGATCAAGTGAAAGTTTAAGCAGGCACCAGGCTTGCCAGCATCCTGCCAGCCTCAGAAGATGTCACAAGGGTCAGAGTACACACGCATGATTGAGCTGTGGCTGAGCGTGTGAGGCACATGTGACGGGAGGAGTCGCATGCACCCCTTCCAAGTAACACTTGGGGAAGTTGTCTTCAAGAACCACCCCAGGGCAGAAAATCCATGGGTGGGGAGTACAAGGGGCCTTTCCAAAAACACAAGAACTTTTTTTTTTGCTTTTTTACGAGTGTTCTCAGAATGAAGAGAAGGGAAGGATGACTTCCGCAGGTGATGGCTTCATACATAGTGGAAGCGATGTTTGATGGTGTTGAGGTGGAGGCAGGCAGGCCCCGAGGGACAGTTCAAAGTCAGGTCAACAGAGCTTTTCTTTTTCTGCGTGAGCATCAGTGTCACAGGGCAAGCCATTGGGTGATCTCAGCAGCGCTCTTCCTTTTCAAGGGTCTGTGGGGTCACCTAGTCCTCAGGGCCTATTACATTCTATCTTGTGATTTGACTCTTACGTCAGCTATGCATCGTGAGGAATACAATGGCATTAGTTACATTCCACACTGAGGACTTTAAAACAAACTGGAGAAACACATCACACACTGAGAACGTTATATAAAAACCAAGATTGCATACAGTTGCATGCCTGATGAATGGACATAGGCTCCAAGGAATTCAAAGCAGATGGGAGCTCCTCATGGGAATCAGTAACCCAAGAAGCAGGGAGGAACGGAGAAATGTCCTGAGCGTGGATGCTCTCCAGGGATGTGTGGAGAACAAGCATTGAGAGCGGGATTGGTACTCAGTCAAAAAATTTATCCAGATGCCCAGCCACATCCCTGGCCATTCGGGGTGGTCACAGGCGGAAATGCCAGGGAAGCATCTCAGCAATACCTTGCTGAGGCAAGAGTTACTCTTGTGGTTGTTGATTGTGAGGGTTTCTGAGGGACCCAGAGGAGAGACAAGTCCCACTCAGGGTGCTTGGGAAAGTGGGCATTTTTCCATCCATTTCGCAGCAAGTTCCAGTCCTTGCCGGAATTCAGCTCTGAATACTGAAGCAAGAACATTTCAAACTTGCTTTTGCACATTGTATTTCATTTGACCTTCCTCTGTTTCCATCTTTTGGTTTAACTGTCCCATCTGTTTGTCCATAGCAGGACAAAAACAGATAAAGGTGCAGAAGGGAGAGTTTGGTGTGGGTGGGTGGGTGGGGGGAGACATTTACTTCCTTCTTTCATTTAGTCCCTGGCCCCTAGGAAACCAGGTGCCCTGACTTTTATCTGATCATGTCAGGGTTAGTGAAGCGCCACCGTGAAATTCTGAGCTTGGCTTTGAGGCACTGACCAGGAGCTGGGATAGGAAGATGAGCGACTGCTTCAAAGAGGCACATCTGAGCAGACTCGATCAGCACAGAAAAGAAAGCGTGAGCATGTCAGGAAGTATACTCATATGTCCCGGCCTTCCCTCTGCACACTTCCCTATTCCTCTGTCTTTCTGCCTCATCATTCCCTGTGTGTGTGTGTGGGGGGGTTCTTTTAAGCTTTCAAGACTGTTTTAGTGTTTGAGAAGTCCTTTAGCTCCATTCCTTAACTCCACCAGGGTAGTGTTATATGAGGCCTTGGGGAAGGTCCATTTTTTACTGAGGTAGACACCAGGACTATTCTGGGAAATGGTAAGCATGGGAAAACCAGCCTGTTGTCCTTTGTCATTTATTAAACCATTTGTCGGATGCTAAACAAAGCAGTAGGCAGCATGGATCCAGAGAAAGTCCCTCGGCGTCTGCAGAGAGAGCACACGGCACCTCTGTCATGAGGGGCTTAGGTCCGCTGACGAGCGTTCTCACGTGCCCCAAACTGAGCTTTGGGCTGGAGAATGCAGTAACAGAGGCAAGAGGGCTTTGTTTCAACACACAGCTCCTAGTTGTAGCAAGGAAAAAAAAAAGAACCCATTCCCCGCGTGATAAATGCTTTAGTCACCAAGAAGGGTGGCTAGAAATAGCTACTGGGGCACCAAAACCCCACTGGTGAAAGTGATACTATAGGGGTTTGTTGGGAGCTGTGTGGCCTAGCTTTGGATCAACATATGAGTGCTTGTCCAAGCGGCCTCCATGAGGCAAAGCCAGTAGGAGAGGGCCTCTCACTTGGCAAGGACCGGTAGACCTTGGCACAGCATAGAATACTGCAGAGACTACGTGGCCTGCGCACTCTCTTCCCTCATGTTACTGATGATTCTCTCGGCAGTTTTTAATTTCACTTTGTCAGTGACATATGGGACAGATAAAGTCAATGGGCACCACCCAAGGAAGCAATGCAGGGGACATTAGCTACATTTCCCACTTCTGGGAAAGAACATTAAGAACGGTGTGGAAAAATGGAAAGAGTCCCCTATCCAAGTTCACCCTTTATAAAGAAGCTTAGGCAAACAGGACTCCTTTGTAGGACAAGGGAACAGTTAGAGAAAATACAAGTTAACTGCGTGCAAGCAGCATATGGCAAATAACACCTATTTCTGTAAATAAGCTTTGTGAAGAAGTTATGAATGATATTGCTGTTTTGAGAATGTGTGCCTATGTCTATCGCTCTTTTTTCAACTTTTATTGATTCTTTATGGATTTCACCTCATGCATTCTGATCCCACTTCTTTCCCTGTCCCCTTACATCTACCCTCTGCCCTTGCAACCCCCCCCCCGAAAACCAGCCCAAATTTAAAAGAAAAACTGAAAAACAAATAAAACAGAAACAAAATCAAAACAAAATGAGAAAGAGAGAAGAATCTTCTCTTGGAGGCTGTAGTGTGGCCCATTGAGTCACGTAGTTTATCCTGTAGTCCATACAGCTTGACTTGCCAGTGTTCATTGTCACACATCATTGGTCTGACTCCAGACTTCTGGCTTCTGCTAGGCCCCGAATAATGCTCTCTGGCCAGATTCTCTTGGATAGCCTGTTGACCTTTTAATTCTGTAAGGACAGGATGTGCCTGGCTCAACATTCAGCCAAGCTATCAAAATGATAAGATTGTTTAAAAGATGTTTTGTCCAAAGCTACCAAGAAATCCTATCTCAAAAAACCAAAAAAAAAAAAAAAAAAGATGCTTTGATGTAAAAGTTGGGAAAAAACTTTTTTGCCAGAGGTTAATGTTGGAGGGTAGGAAAACCATGGTTGTTAGTATGGAAAAACATGCTTGTTTTTGAAGTATAAGTAAAGACAGCTGGAGCTTTTTGGGACCAGTCACTTGTGTGGAACTCATCTTATGGTTGGACAATTCTTCTTCTGCCCATGCCCCTTCCTGGTCTGAGGACCTGAACCCAGGCTGCAGCAGGACCATAGCAGGGGCTGGAAGGACATCAGGTTGAACATTCTTTCTGGAACTCCATATTTTCTGGAAGTCATTTACCAGAATTTAGTAGGAATCACCGGAGCAATACTGGCAATGAACTATATTTTCTCAGAACTTTCTTTTGTTTTGGAGGCTAGAGGAAGAGAGATGAGAGAAGAGGTGTTTCGTAGCAGTCCTCAAACACTTAGTACCTCAGTGTGCAGTAGAAGAGTTCTTCCGTTGGTAGCAACAGCTGATTTTCACAAAGACTTGCCACCACTACTGTCCATCCAGAAGGGCATGGAGGTGAGGCATGGAGATCAACTTCTTGGATCTTGTTGATTGAGTCTATATGACCCTTTACCACCTGCCTGGAGACTGGAGTTAGTGTATAGCAACTCAACGTAGCTTCTAGCAACTTGTATCATATTTTTTTCTTAAAAAAAATCAACTATGGGATAAAAGAAACATGCTCTCAATAGTAAATGCCCTGTGCAATGAGGTGCACCAGTTTAGCCTGAGGCCAAGCAGTTTATGAAATTTATTTCTAAAATTCAGAAAGTTGAGTATGAGGGTGGGAGAAAGGTTAATATTTCCAAGTTGTTAGATTATTGAAATTATCTAAAATGGAAACTTTTTTTTCAAGTCTCAACATTTTTATCTGCAACAGAATGAGAATTTTTTTTAAATTTACATTGGAGATTGGTTAAGGGAACAATTTTTAATAAGCATTTTAATTACATAAATGTAAAGCTAAGATCCTAATCTAGGAAGGCTAAGATGTCATGCATTCATTCAACAAGCATTTTTGAGCACCTGCTATATTCATAAAAGGCATTGTTTATGTGAAAAGGAGGTCTCTACTGTAAGTACAGTTGAGGACCTTGAAACATCTGACATCTGAGATCAAGAGGCACAGCCCATAAACTAGATATCTGTAAGAGGATAGGTCTCTACCACTCAGTAGAGGGATGGGGCTGACAAGCAATCCAAAGGGTGGCTTGGGTGGATTTTTTTTTTCTCCACTGCTATCTTTTTTTCATTATGCCCACATCTCCTTCAATAAAATTTTGTTAAATATTACAGTCTGTTTCCTGTCTGCGGAAATTACAACGTGATTCTAGTGGTTAGTGGTGACCGGCAACAGGCAAGTGTTCCTTGGGGATTCCCTGAATCCTTGAGGAAAAGTCAGAGGGACCTTTACCACAGTTATACATGGAGATGGGGCTCAGGGTTATTGGACATTGATTAGGGCCACTTGAAAACTGGTGAACTCCGACAGGTGTCACACAGGTATCTGTGGATGATTTTGAGCAATCCTCACAAAGCAGCAGGGCACACCCCCATGACCTCGGGTCATTGGGTGCTGCAAATCCAAATGACTTCATTTGCTGGGGGATACCATCCTGAGCATGCGGATTTGAAAATCCAAGGTGACAGTATTTTGTTCCTCATTGCTTTCTTAAAAAATAATCAAAAATGACATGTGTGTGCATGTGTATGTCTGCATGTTGGTATATGTTGGTAGATGTGAGTGAAGGTACTTGCAGAATCCAGAAGAGCGTATCAGATGCCCTGGTGCTGGAGGGGCAGGCAGTTGTAAACTGCCTGATCTGGGCGCTGGCAACCAAACTTGTACCCTTTGCAGTTTAGTTCACACTCTTGGCCCCTGAGCCATCTCTCCAGCCACTCTGCCTCCCTTCGCCATTCAGATCTCTCCTGCATCTCTTCGTGCCCCATCACCCGAAAGTGAGGAAGTTATCAAGTATGAAAATATGGTCTGCTGAACACTGATTAGAAGTTCCTCAAGAACTTATTTCATTTTATCTTTTTCACCAACAAGGTAAAACAAGTGGAATTATCCTTATTTTACTAGTGATAAATGGGTGCTGAGGGGGTTATGTAACCCGACTAATAGGTAATGAGAAATGATTGCTGAGGGGGCTGGGTAACCCAGTCACTAGGTAGCTAACAGTCCAGATAAACACAGGTTTATTAAACCCCAGAGCTCTCCACACAATCATGTAAAGGATTTTGAGATTCACCTAAGCAAAACATAATTAAGAAGAAAGGTGTATTTGGAGAAATTCTTATTGTTTCTAAGCAAACGTGCTGCCTGTCCACGGACACTGCCCTTCATCTGTGTTAAAGACACCCAGGTCTAGATGTTCCCTCTCCACTTCAGAAGGTACAAGAAGTGGGGTGAGGCAGCTTCAGCCAGATCATGACAAAGCCAAATGAGCTTTCTTGGATGATGTGCACACAAGTTGTTTTATATATCTGAGATCCAAGAGTTTATGCTTGTAAATATCCCTTGCCCATTCAAAATCCTATTTACAGACAATGGAGCATTGTGGCCCAAATAAAGGACACAATGGACATGATATGGAGTCAGGGCCACTGGGCACAAGAGGATGTGATTTGATAAGTCCAGAAAGCAACTGCTAATGCCACTGACAGGCTATAGTAGGGAACTGTGCTCTATTTTGAGGCAGGGTCTCACTACCTGGTTTAAGCTCCATGGAACAAAAATCCTCTTGCTTTGTGTCCTGGGGGATGAGAGGTTAGGCCTGTGCCATGAGGCCCAGCTACACACCATGAGTTTTATAAACCACCATCAAAATTAGGAAAGAAATGAAATAAGCAAAGAGGTTTCAAACGGCGGCCTGAAGCACTTTTTTAACTAGTAGATTCGACAGACCTAAAATTACTCTGTCACTTTTCTCTCTGTCTCTGAGCTCTCTGTCTGACCTCAGACCGCTGGAGAGCAGTAAGTGATGCCTGATCACACTCGCGAACGTCAAGCGTCTTTCACTTTCATCCTCAGCACCGCTTCCCCTAAGAAACACTTAACCACTGGGCCCTGTGTGGTCCCCATCTACCGATTAATTACATAATATTCCTTCTCCTTCTTTCGTTTTTAGTTTTTACTTCTTAAATATAACTCAAGCAGTGTACAGGCCTGTTCCAATCAGTCTTTATTCACTGAAAGCCTTCTAAAGTAAATAAGAGAGTTTTGGGGTGTCTACATTATATTTCTGATCATTGCTATCTAACTAAAGCTGTTAGTTTTATCATCATAAAGAGAATTAAATTTGCCTGGTGTTGTTTTAACTTCAGCACAGTGACTGCACGAAAAAATCTACTGTGATTTCAGCCAGCAATTGCAACTCTGCAGATACCGGCCTGCTTCTCTGGCTGCAGCCTGGCAGGGGTTCTGTTCCCACAGGCACCAGCTCTGTTGCTGCTGCTGCTGAAGGGACCTTTAACTAAATCTCTGTTGTTCTATTTATAAATAGGACTCGAGATCCAAAGGCTGGGGTGAAAACCTGCTAGCTCAGAGAGGCTGAGTAGCAACCAGCTAACCCTCTCTCCTTGCTATAGTCTCTGAAAGATCCGTGCTTCTGCTTCACGAAACCAGAAAAGTTGCACCACTCCAAATCCCTCCTTGTTACTTGCTGTGTCTCTCTAGCTCTCCTGGATGCTCTCTGATGTGCTATGGTTATTTCCTCTCAAATAGTTGCCAATGCAGGCTCTTGACCCAAGGTTAATTTTATTTAATTAATGCAAGTACAAACTCGGGGTTCATGGTGTGATTGAATATTCCCCAACAGCCTGAGGACAAGTCAGGGTCAAAATAGATCTTTTCATGTTTTTTCTCTAATTTCCCCTCTTCCTTGATGTGCAGCCACACTTTCAGATGAACAAGCTAGATAAGGAGAAGTGATAGAATGTACATGCAGAGCTATAAACTTGTATTGAGCATCCAAATTGTGCTTTGCATAGTTTTCTTGTAGAATATGACTTTAAAACTTAAGCAGACACCAGCACATACCTCTGAACCTTTCTCTTTTTTTCCATATTCTTTTATTTTTTCCATTAAAAAAATTTACATTTCCTCCCCTTCTCCCAGTCCCCTCCCGCTCCCCCCCTCCCTCCCACTGCTTCCTTAAAAGAGGGCATGGTGCCCTGCCCTGTGGGAAGTCCAAGGCCCTCCCCCCTCCATCCCGACCTAGGAAGGTGTGCATCCAAATAGACTAGGTTCCCAAAAAGATAATACATGCAGAAGAGATAGGTCCTAGTGTCATTGTTGATGGATTCTCAGTCTGCCCCCATTGGCAGCCACATTTAGAGAGTCCAGTTTGATCACATGCTCATTCAGTCCTGGACCAGCTGGATTTGGTGAGCTTCCATTAGATCAGGCACACTGTCTCAGTGGGTGGTCCAGCCCCTCACGGTCCTGACTTCCTTGCTCATCTTATTGCCATCCCTCTTTTGTGCTAACATGATTATGCCATCAGTTGATGATGCATTTGTAACCTTGTGGGTTTTCTTTGCTGATTTCCCAGAAACTGTTTGAGATAGAAGTGTTATTTTTCATTTGAGCCTCCTTCCCCAGAGGTCCTCCTTTGAGCACCTCAAACTTACCCTTCAGCATGAATTTCTTTATTTTATGTTGTTAGCATAAAACGTGCTGTGGAGTCAAGGATGAACTTGAATTTTTGATCCTCCTAGTACTGGAATTACATGCCTGCAATGTAGCTCAAATAATAAAAACTCAGAGACAGAAATTGGGGTTCAACCCAAAAACCAGAAAAGCAAAGCAGCCAAGCCACTAGAGAAGTCCTACCTCTACCAAGGCTGGGTGACCGCAAACTAAGCAGCCTAAGCCTCTCTCTCCTCTCACCGTACCACCATACCCTGTTTATCAGCTTCTGAGAGAAAATGTTGGTTTTGTAGGGGTGCATTGAGCTTTGACTCCAGTGACCCACCAAATCAGACCTAACCCCTCAGTCAACTCCAACCATAGTATTATGCAGGTGTCAAAGCCCTCACTGGATCCTAGATATTTTGTCTTTAAGTATCTCCCATGGAGAAAAATAATGAGAGGCAAGTACGTGCAGAAGGTAAAGTCTACTAACGTCAATTGACTTGAGTTTTCTGAGCTACCTGGGGCCAGGAAGGAAGGCCAAGCTTCAGCAATGGGGGTTGGGGGTGGGGGCCCTAAGGACGGGCTAGGGTCTCTGAAAAAGCCATCCTGTGGTCACTCAGAAAAGCAGGTCCAAGTCTGACAAATGAAATGAGCGTGCACACACACACACTCACACACACACACACGTGCGTACACAGACTGAGTGTGAATAGTGGAGTAGGTGGATGCCAGTGAAGCTGGACTAGGGGAGCAGACATTCACTTTTCTTCCTAGCATGTCCTTTGGGTTGTTTCTACCTTTTCTTTGTTTTTTAGGTCTTGCCCATTCCCCCCACCCCAGCCTGATGCTCAGACACCACCTTCAGGCTGGACAGTTATCAATCATCCCTCATTCCAACTGTAGCAGTTGGTAGACGAAGAGTACAGCACCTCCCAGGAGAGATCCAGGCTATACAAGCCTGAGTATTAAAGACAAAGACAGAGAAGAAACAGTTTTTGTTTTCTCTCTTGTGTTTAATTTGTTGGTTGCTAAAGGCAAGTTAAACTCTTTATGTGTCTGTTTTCCCCAACTGGAAACCTTGGTTGATGTCACTGAGGTGCCCTGAAGTTAAATCCACTCACAGGAGGCCTATGGAAGCAAACCTAAGGAAAATACAGAGCTGCCAGTATCTAAAGAACAAGTCAAGAAGCAAACCTTGTGTCCCCATTGGCTCTCCCCTAAGCCAGTGAACTGCTGAGTATCTGAAAATGCATAGTGTAATTCAGGAAGTCTTGGGTGAGCTCAGAATTCTGCAATTCTAAAAAGTTTCTTGGTAAAATAAGATGCATAAGGAAGATCACACTTGAGTCAGCAAGAACCTACAGTCCCCAGCTTTGATCATGGCTATAATGCCTCCCAGCTTCACTTCTTCCCACGTCTCTCCCACCTCTATCCTTCCACTCTGCTCATGGCATTCTGGCCCTTGTCAATAACTCAAAGAACCCATAATAAATCATGAACACGCCATACTGTTTTATACCTTTATATATCTTCTGTCTGCCCTTCACTCTCATCTCTCTTTAGTTGACAGGCTCCTTTATGTCCCAACTCATGTGTAACCTCTGCTATTAAACCTCTTCAGGTTCTCTGTCTTCCTGGGTGGGCTCTTTGCTTGGTGTTCACCACACTGTGATTCTATGCTCACTTTGTGCCCTAGGTAAAGTCTCCCAGCCAAAGAGGCAAGAAGGGACTGGATTCTTCTCTTCTCTCACTTGCCAAGCTTGAGTCCTACTGAGATCTGTCCATCGGGGTGGAGGACACTTTCTACTACACACTGACCCACCTGCATGTGCCCTTGTTGTCTGTGTTTTCCTAGCAGATGTGAAGTCTTTGAAGGAAGATCAAGACTCATCTTTCCATCTCTCAGGACAGTGACTCTCACGGTGATGTTTCATTGAAATGAAATGTTCACTGAATGAATGGATGGAAAGGAACAGAGAGGATGCATAGGAAACAGTTGCCTTTCATCCTAAAGGTAAATCAGCTGAATGGTAAGTGAGACTTAGGGATTTATCAGCATACTGCTGAGAAGGCAAGATCACCAAAGCCCTATTTTGCTAAAAGGACTATACTGCAGGCCAATGAAAAGCAGGAGAAAGGACTAGTTAGAATCTTAGGTGGACTCAAAACTAATGTAGAAACCAGCTACCCAGAACCAACCACAGCTTTTCACATCTCTTTGGATCTAAGCGAAGATGAGGGAGACTTGGGATTTAGTTTGGTTGTTAACATCCACTGGAAGGGATTTCTACAGCAGAACATGTGTAGCGGATGGAAAGTGTGTACAGAGCAGAACCCTTAACTTCTTCATTAAAACGAATATGCAGTTTTCCTTCACTTAGAAGGCCATGTCGCAGAAGCAGCAGCAGACGTTCCTGAATCCGAGGTTCCCCGGTTGTGAGCTGCCGTGTGGATGCTAGAGATCAAACCTGGGTCCTCTGGAAGTGCAGACAGTGCTCTTAATTGTGAAGCCATTTCTCCAGTCCCACATATTTTATTCTAATGAGGCACCTCCTGGTTATCACCTGGATACTTCACAATACTAGCTGGTCCAGCCATAACCAGAAGCTTGGGACTTCCAGTAGAATCCCCCATCTCTGAAAAGGGAAGATGGGCAGGAGGTATGGTTACAAATCAATCATACCCTAGACTGTGGAGTTTGGAGATCTCTGGGTGACAAAAACACCCACAAGCCAAAAGGATGGTGCAGCTCAGTTCCACAGAACAGAATGTTCTATACTCGGCATCCTTGGAGAGTTTGTTCTTTCATTTTATCTATAGCCTTTATCATACCTCACAAAATAAGCCAACGGAAGCACTAAACTGTTTCCCTCAGTTTTGTGAGCGAGTTACTGAACTTAGGGGTAGGACTGTGGGAGACCCTATTTGTTGCCTGGAGTTGATGCAGAATGCTGGAGGCCTGAATGCAGCATTGGCATCAGAAGTGAAGTGAGTCTTATGTAGGTGCCAGTTCCCAGGAAATGCCAGGCATGAACTGCACTTTAAGACACCCAGTTGGTATCTGCATAGTAGTCAGGTGGGGGCTGATAAAAGAAAGCCACATACTTGTTGTCGGACATGTCAGAGGAGCAAGACTGCTTTTATTTTAGGTTAAATTTGGAAGTAACACAAAGAATGTATTTAACTATAATTGGTGAGGTTGACCTAACTGCTGAGGTCCTTGGGTTTCAAGAGATGCATAAACCAGATGAATAAGAACTTTAATATAATCTTTTTTTTTAAGAGGAGGATCTCTCAATGTAGCCCAGACTGCCTCAGCCTCCTAGGATTACATGTGTACTCCACCATGCCTGGTTTATTAGTCTTCAAAATATTTATAAGATCTTCTTTGATGATCTCCTCTTCCTTGCTCCAGGCAGATCTCTATAACAAGACTACAAGCTTGAACCAAGATTTCTGCCCCGTGTTTGTACCTGGCACTTGCAGAAGGTACTGGATTCACAGGGAGTTTACAGCTGTCAATGAAACTGATTTAAAAAAAAAGGGGGGGAGTGCAAAGGGCTGATGCCCTTCAGCCAAAAATATCCAGAATTTTACTCTGGGACTGTGAGAGAGAGTCCTTTGATAAATGAACTGACATCTTGCAAAACCCCAGCCTGGCCTTTGCCTTCTTCCAGCATCTCATTCTCCTCAGGCCTGTTTCTAAAGATAATGATTGTGGTTGGCAGTAAGAGGAACCAAGAATGTTAAAATCTGTATCTTATCATGTGACTTGAGGATAAAATGTCATTCAAATCAGAACCTTAATTGAACAGACTCACATATAGAGAGAAGAAATTGGGGTAAAGTGTAAGAATTACTTCCCCCGCTTCAAAGTTTAATCCCAGGTCTCCACAATTTTAAAACCAGTGGAGCAAACCATGGAGAAGCTATGTGGCAGTCTTTTGCTCCTAGAGTGTCTCTTAGATCCCTGTATATCTCTTTGAGATTTGCATCTCAGCAACTTTCTAGCCTACTTTTCTAGGGCTAGCTGTGTGATCAGAGTGACATTATTGAGAAGAAGAGATCTGGGGTCTCCAAGGTGTCACTCATTTCAATACTATGACTGCAGAGCCCAAGACTGGGGAATTGCAATTTCCTCTTTTAAAGCCAATAAAACACAATGACTTCGCGTGTTTTATTCTCTGGGCTATTTTGAGAAGACAAAGAACTAGTCAGTTTTTTTTTTTTCTTTTTGCATTACGAAAATAAGAGAAGGGACTGGAGAGATGCCTTAGCAGTAAAGAACTCTTGCTACACTTGCAGAGAACTGTCCAGTTCCTAGCACCCACGTCAGGCGGTATACGACTGCCTGTCAATCCAGCCCCAAGAGTACAATACCTACTTCTGGACCCTGTGGGCACCAACACTTACATGTATATGCCCCCCCATAGATGAAAAATACCATTTTTATTAAAATAAAATAAGTGGAATAGCAAATATTAATTTTGAAATAGCTTTAACTTTGGATTGTTTTTAAAATTATGTGTGTGGTGGGTGTGTGCTTGTGAATACAGGTGTCCACTGAGCTGCGTCAGAGACATCAGATCCCTAGAACTGGAGTTACAGGGAGTTGTGGGCTGGCTGACATGGGTGCTGAGAAACAAATTCATGTGTACTCTTAACCTCGAAGCCATCTTTCCAGTGCTGGGGTTTCAATTCTTAAAAATTCCTTTGCTCATTTTAAGAAGCATAAGAGCGTTTTAAAATAGATCCCTGCAAATGTCACCAACCAGGCCAAACTTACCAGTGTCTTACTGTGGCTTTCGGAGTTACTGAGAAAATCAATACTGTGTTCCAGGTTCTCTAAGGGACCACTGTTCTCATCACACTGAGGATCAGTGGGTACTATATGGAAAGTGAGGCAGAACCTTATATCAAAATGGAATTTAAGAAAACATGACTGAGCCAGGCAGTGGTGGTGCCCGCCTTTAATCCCAGCACTCAGGAGGCAGAGGCAGCCGGATCTCTGTGAGTTCGAGGTCAGCCTGGTCTACAGAACTAGTTCCAGGACAGGCTCCAAAACTACAAAGAAACCCTGTCTTGAAAAACAAAAAAACAAAAAAAGAAAACATGAGTGTTCACAATTACCCTCAATGGAAGTTCAAATGTTATTGTGTATCACTTTACCTGTATTTCCAAGCAGGTTAAAAATGTTGATATATTTATGCATTGTTCTATGCCTTGGAAGAAATGAAAAGTACTTCCCTTTAATACTAGTGCGTGCGTGCACACACACACACCAAAATCCATTCTGGAAAGTTAAATTCTAGAATGATGCCTTTATCAGCTTTTAAAATCAGCATATAAAACAGTGGGCTTCGGGGATGGAAAAATGGCTCAAAGGTTGAGAGCACTGGCTGCTCTTCCAGAAGTCTTGAGTTCAATTCCTAGTAACTGCATGGTGGCTCACACAATCATCTATAATGAAATCTGGTGCCCTCTTCTGGTGTGTGGGCATACATGCAGGTACTCCCTCAGCACCCGCCTTCCCACTGGTCCCTTCCCTTCTTCCAGTTTCCCATCACGTGTTCTGTTCCCCTCAACAGCTCTCTCTGAAAACCTGCTTTCTCTTTCTTATGGGTCCTTTCTGGTTTCATGAGCTTTCTATAAACATACATACAAATGCACAAAAATTAAACTCTAGGGGCTGGAGAGGTGACTCAGTGGTCAAGAGCAGTGACTGCTCTTTGAGAGGACTTGGGTTCTATCTCCAGCTTCCATAATGGTGGCTTACAATCATCTGTAATTCCAGTCCTAGGAGATCTGAATCCTTCTTCTGGCCTCCTTGGGCACCAGGCATGCACATGATACATAAACATACATGCACACACAAAACACTCATACCCTTAAAATAAAATTTAAAAAAATAAATAAAGTCTAGGATCCACATTTGAGAGAAAATTTTGCTAGCTAGCTGTCTTTTTGAATTTGTGATACTTTGCTTAACATAAAATTTTGCAGTTGTGGGGTTTGAGAGATGGTTCAGTGGTTAAGAGCATTGACTGCTCTTCTAGAGGACCCAGGTTCAATTCCCAGCACCCACATGGCAGCTCACAACTGTCTGTCATTCCAAGATCTGGAATCCATGCAGACAAAACACCAATGCACATAAAATAACAATAAAAATTATAAAAAATATAATATACAGTTGATCCATTTTCCCTGTAATGTTACAATTTTATTTTTTCATGGATATAAAACCCCATTGTATACATGTGCCACATTTTCCTTACCCCTTCATCTCACTGGTCCTGTTTCTTTGTGACTGTAAGTGGTACAGTAAGAAGCATAGCCATGCAAGTCTCTCTGCTGTGTTGGCGTGGAGTCCTTCGAGTGTATACCAAGAAATAGCATCCCTGGGCGATTGCAGCCCTGTTTCTGGCTCCTGGGAAACCTCTGCGCTAACTTCGCATCAACAGTGAGCAAGGCCCCTCTTTCCCTACATCCTCACTGGCATTTGTTATCATTTGCTTCCTCGGTATTACCATTCCAGGATGTTATTTAACAAGAAATCATAATTCATTTTTAAAGACTTGGATGGAAATATATTATTTCTCAAACGAAGTAAGACCTTGTTCTAGTAGTCCTGCTGACCTTACGTTCCTAGCAACTGCATGGTTGACATCTGCTGTGATGCAGCTCCTCTCTGTTGACTGATTTACCTCGACCTCAGAAGAAAGTGATCGCTTTTGGATTGGCAGCATAAGAAAAATGGTGAAATTTCTTACTGTGCATCATGAAATTGCCTCAGAACTGAGTTTTAGAGCTTTATTTAAACATCAACAATGTTTCCATTGATACACATGGCTTGCATGTAAAAACAGGGAAGTTTCTGTCTCACCTGGTCCCACAGCCATTCAGTCCCAAAGAAACACACAGAGGCATATATTAATTATAAACTGTTTGACCTATTAGCTCAGGCTTATTACTAACTAGCTCTTACAACTTAAATTAGCCCATCATTCTTGTCTATGTTTAGCCACATGGTTTGGTACCTTTTCTCAGTGCAGCATTCTCATCTTGCTTCCTCTGCATTTGGCTGGGGACTGAAGACTGAATCTTTCCTCTTCCCAGAATTCTTCTAGTCTGGTCGCCATGTCTGTACTTCCTGCCTGGCTACTGGCCAATCAAATTTTATTAAACCTATACAAGTGACAAATCTTTGCAGGGTACAAAAGCATTGTCCCACAGCAGCAGCAGCAGTCACAAAAGATGTAAGTTCTCACCATGTATTAGCATGATTCTATGTATGAATTTTTTTCTCCATAACATCCTCCTCCTATGTGCCATATACTACTGTTGTTCTCTTTTTTATTTGTTTGTTTTGGTTTTTCTTTTGACTTTTCAAGGCAGGGTTCCTCTCTAGCTTTGGAGCATGTCCTGGAACAAGCTCTTATAGACCAGGCTGGCCTTGAGCTCACAGAGATCTGCCTGCCTCTGCCTCCCAAGTGCTGGGATTAAAGGCGTGCACCACCATCGCCCGGCTGTTGTTCTCTTTTTAAAATTTGTTATTTTTTCTTTTAATCTTGTGTATGTGGGGGGTGTACATATATATGCATGTGAGCATAGGTGCCCCAGAGGCCAGAAGAGGTTGTTGGATTCTCTGAATCAGAGTTAGACACTGTTATGAGCTGACCAGCATAGGTACTGGGAACCAATCTGGACCACTGCAAGACCATTATGTACACCTAACTGCCAATCCACTGTTTTCATTTTGTATATGAGGCACAGAGAATTATGTGCTCAAAGTCATGGCTGATTAGTGGGCCTGGCACACCATCTCCAGAGTCCACACATATTTGATTATCTTGTCTAGCCATTGATTTCCCCAGTTGGAAAACCATACTGTTTCTTCCCTCTCAGTATCCCCCTTCTGTACATCTGCTTCAATAACAGAATGTTAAATTCAATAGTGTGTTCTCACACAGCTCCCTTTCCGAAAGTCCATGATAACCATGTATACTCCTGACCCAAAGCAAGGAAGAATCTTTCTGTTCACTTAGCATGAAGCATCTTTAGGTTGTGGCTTTCCCTTCCCCCAGCCTTCATTGCAGCCAGCCTCAAGCGAGGAGAGCTAAATATCATTTTCTCACGATCTGCCTCAAAGATAAGTCATGTGCTCCTGAGGCAGGAAGACCTGGCCCCAACCTTGCTGCTAATTGCATGTTCACTGTTAGGCATTTAAGGAAGCAACTGGCCATAAATTATAAGAAACTGTGCACTTGCTTACACAGATAAACCTTATCAGCTTTTGTTTCTTCTGCTGGGAATGTGACCAATATTGTTTTTTTTTTTAAAAAAAAAAAAAGGAAGAAAAAAGAAAAAAGCCTTCAGGTCATTGTGTTGACAGTCCTGTTCTTGGGTGAGATGATCTCAAACCTGGGGTGGTAGAGCTTGGGCAGAAATTCAAGCCCACCTCCTGTGCCAGACAGGCAAGAAAACCACTTTTTCATGGCGTGGGCATGATGACACAACTAATTTGTGACTTGAAAAAATGTGTGTGTGTGTGTGTGTGTGTGTGTTTGCCATATTCTTGGAAGAATAAGGAGGAAGAGGAGTGTTGAGAAATATTATTTTCAGGTGTGTGACTTTTGTTTCCACTGCATTTGTTTAATTCTGTGAAGCTGTGTTACTGTGCCTGTCTAAAACACCTGATGGTCCTAATGAAGAAATGAATGGCCAATAGTGAGGCAGAAGCAAAGATAGGTGGGGTTAGCAGGCAGAGATTATAAATAGAAGGAGAAATCTGGGGGGGAGAGAGGAAAGAGGAACAAGAGAACAAGGTGAGGAGAACGGCAGGGACCAGCCACCCAGCCACCCAGCAAATCATGGAGAAAGAGTCAAAGTAAGATATACAGAAGCAAAAAAAAAAAAAAAAAAGGAAAAATCATAGAGGCAAAAGGTAGTCAGGATAATTTAAGAAAAGCTGGAAAGAAACGAGCCAAGCTAAGGCTAGGCATTCATAACTAAGAATAAGCTTCTGTGTGTGATTTATTTGGGAGCTGGGTGGTGAGCCCCTCAAAAGGCAAGAAGAGTAAAAAGCCTCACACAATATTTTGGCACCCAGCGTGGAGCTCGACTATCCATCTAGAGTCTGAGAAAGCTGGGGGGAAAGTGTATGACTACTTTAAGAGACACTGGTGTTCAGCTGGCAGCACTAAAAAGAAACTAAAAATAGCAAACTAAGTAAAAATTCCTTGTGGCAATGTAAGTACCCGCTTCCACAGCTAGAAATGTTTAATGCAGTTCTCAGTCATGAGCCTCCAACAGACTGCAAGCTTTGGGATTGACTTTCACAACCTGACCAGAAAGTGGGTGGAGCCAGCCGCTAGAGTGCATGGAGGATCCAGATGTAGCTTAGCAGTCTAGAGTTGCTTGTGCAGTTAAAAAAAAAAGGTTAAAAGATATGCAGTAAAAGAGGTCCAGATGGAAAAAACCTCTAAGTAGGTTCCAGTGTGTTTTACAATATGTGTAGGCTTAAGAAAGAAAGAATATGGGTATAGGCAGTCACAGAAAGAAATAAATAGATTAAAAATAATAAAGTAAAGTCTTTAAAGAGACAGTAAAAGTAGTATAAAAGAAAAAAGCCATGCAAAGATGTGAAATACACAAGGGAGTCTTGATCCTGTATACTATTGTATTGATTTTGAATTTTTTGATTGCTGAAAAGCAAAGGGAGCTGCTAAGAGACCTGGAATTCAAAGAGGGACTGTGGAAATAAACCGATCAAGATATTTTAAGAATGCCTTAACTTTTAAAAAAAAAGTCAACAAATGTATTTGACAAATAGAAATCAAAAATGCTTTGGAGAGGCAGTTTTGGTTTTGTTTCCACAGGAAACAAGACATTGTGGGTTCACTCCAGGCTGATTTGTATCTGGTTTGATCAGGGGAGACCTCCTGAAACTTGATGGGTGATATCTATCAACAAAGGTTATAACTGGTCTTCCAAGGACTTGGCCATTATCCCAAATTTTCTCTCTGGGACCCTAAGAATACTTCAATCACATTCATCACAAAGCAGTCAAGAGAAAACAAAACAACATCCACATTCCCAATAGTGGGGTGTAGCTGGTCTTTGGTTATTTTGTTGGTCATGGATGTTTGTTATAATTTATAGGAATATAGGATAAAAACAATTGTTAATCTCAGATATTTTGCCTTGGGAAGGATTTTGGTAAATGGATATAATTCAAAGTCAATTTTGTTATACTTTTATATGCTTTTACTCTTGTTTAAAGAAGTTTTATATATTGACACAAATTAAAGATAATTTTTGATACAACATATTATATATATGTTTATACTCTTGTTTAAGGTATTGCAGTCCATTTAAAAACTGCAAAGTAAGGGCTGGAGAGATGGCGCAGTGGTTAAGAGCATTACCTGCTCTTCCAAAGGTCCTGAGTTCAATTCCCAGCAACCACATGGTGGCTCACAACCATCTGTAATGGGGTCTAGTGCCCTCTTCTGGCCTGCAGGCATACATGCAGACAGAATATTGTATACATAGTTAATAAATAAATATTTTTAAAAAAGAAAAAAGTAAAGTAAAATTCTAGTTTTTGAAAACCATTATTATAAACTATATAGGACAATCAAGAAACATAGGTCAGTAGTTAGTCATTTATAACAATCAAATTTGTAGATATGTAAGGTATGTTTTCTAGGTTAAATAGATATATTTTGGTTAAATGTCTCCAGATATTTCAAAGACCTATAGAATATGCCATTTAAATGTTTTTTAATTTAAAGATTTTTATGACACATCTGCTCCTGGCATCACTATTTTACTTCAGAGAAGATGACAGGCATTGAAGAAACTCTTTAAGGAGTTTGTGTTCGTTGTGGCAAGGTTAGCCACCGGGGAAAGAAACTGGTTTTTTTTTTTTGTCTTTTGTTTTTTAAACCTCTATTCTTTCTTAATTTTATTTATTTATTTATTATGTATATAGCATTCTGCCTGCATGTATGCCTGCACACCAGAAGAGGGCACCAGACTTCATGGATGGTTGTGAGCCACCATGTGGTTGCTGGGAATTGAACTCAGGGCCTCTGGAAGAGCAGCCAGTGCTCTTAACCTCTGAACCATCTCTCCAGCCCCCTGTTTTTGCCTTTGACTGATTACAATGTGCTGTGTAGATTGGACAGGAAGCCCCCCCACACACACACACAAAATAAAACTGTTGAATTTTAACAAAACAAGGCAGGACAGTCCTTCAAAATCCCTGCTTCACAAACAACTTTGGCTCTTTCAAGAGGCCAAGTACTTGAATGGGATTTGTGGGTGCATGTTGCAAGTTACTTGGTGGCAGCATGGGCCAACTGTTTACCAGAGTTGAGGTGGTGAGGATGGTTCCCACCTGGCAGTCTCAGAAGCAATAAACAGACCTCTGCCATGTTGGAAAGGGCAGAGTCAAAAAGCAAAGCAGCCTTTGTCCTAGCCACACTGCTTAACATTTTAAGATGCAGTCTTGGTCAGAAAAGGATTACAGATATGCAATATAGATAGATTCAGGTAAAAAAGACCTCTAAATGGGTCACGGTGTTGGATAAATGTATGCAGGCTTAAGAGAAAGAAGAAAAAGAATATATAGTTATAAAAGGAAGTAAATGGTTTTTAAAAAATAAAATAAAACCTTTAAAGAGACATAGACAGACATTCATAGATTAAAGGAGTAAAGAAAAATAAGCCATATAAAGATGGAATATATACAGAGAGTCTGGATTATGTATATTATTGTGTTTTCTTTGAATATTTTGACTGTGAATGAGCTAAGTGCAGAGAGACATTTCATTGTACAGGTTGCTAAGCTAAACCAACATATATGCTTTAAAGGTATCTTGACTTCAAAATCTGAGTCTAAGGATATGTTGCTTGGAAAGGAGGTTCTGCTTTTGTTTCCACAGAGTATGAGATCACATGGATTCCTTCCAGACTAATGTGGTTTTATGGACCAAGAGCCCCTGAAAGGTCTCCATGAACACCCAAAAATATTTTATCCAAAAAGCAGGAAGCAGTTTGGAAAGAACTACACCCAAATTCCCAAATATTATTTATAAATGTTTCTTTACATTTAAAGGGGGATATGCTATAAAGATGATTACTTTGCATTGGTATGGATCTTGGTCTATTGGTACAAATTTAAGGTCAATTTTGTTATATGTGTATTTCTGCTCTTGATTAAGGTATTGTGCTTGTGCAGCTAATTTAAAATGTAGTGCATAATTTTAAAAAATACAGGTTTGTTGAAACAACCAAGCTAGCTAAGGATAAAACAATTATATTTTACATTATATTTTACTTATTATAAGGGGAAAACTCATGAAACAGGAAATGAAAAATCCAAGCACAGCAATGTCCCATGGGAAAAGATGCAGAGAGAGAGCGCACTTGGATGTGCATACGTTTTTACCCTGGGTCCCATCAAAGCCATGCCTTAACTAAGACCTACCTCTTAAAGATGATTGGCTAACAAGGTTCCCCATCATCTCCCCCTTTTGTCTAAACAAGAGCAATCCAAACCCAATACAAAACTTTATACAATAGAAACAGATATCAAGTATAAAATTACAAACAACATAAGAAAAATTAATCAATGAACACATGAGAAATGTTTTAATAAACATTTTATTTCAAGGAGTCTAAATCTTGCATCAGAAATAAGTATGGCGGGCTGGAGAGATGGCTCAGTGGTTAAGAGCACTGACTGCTCTTTCAGAGGACCCGGGTTCAATTCCCAGAACCCACATGGCAGCTCACAACTGTCTGAAGATCCAGTTGCAGGGGATCTGACACCTTCACACCAATGCACATAAAATAAAAGTTAAATAAACCATAAAAAATATTTAAAAAAAAAAGAAATAAGTGTGGCTAAATCATTAGAGGAAGATAACTATAACTATCTAATCTTCAACCTCATCGAAGTCCTGAGAAGGGAAATAATATTACTGGAGTGGACAGGAAGAGCGATTAAGCAACTTCCAAAGTGAGCAGAATATTACAGAGACAATTAGCTACCTGAGCAATCACCCAAAGTCTCATTTGCAATGTTGAAGCAAACAACTTTGACTAAGGCCTAGTGTAACTGACAGACCATTTTTAAAGGCAAGAAATTTATAGAACCATCTTACCCTGTCTTGGCAAGATTTGACAGTCTTTTTCCTTGTGTCCTGCTTATCCATTTTCAGATAACATGTACTTTGTCAGTGGTTGAGGCATGGGCAGTTCCTTGCCCAAAAGCCAATTGTGCCAAGAAGAAAACAAACTCTGAGTGGAATGTCTTTGGTGCTTAACATTCTCTCGGGAATAGATTGATGTTGTCAGGAACAATCATGTCTCATGTTAACAGAACCCTAAATTATTTAAATGCCATATTCTACAGATCCTTGAAGAGGCTGAAGATTATCTATCTAGGCAGAATACAATCTCTATGTATCTAAAGAACCTAATTAACCTGACTGTATGTATAACAAACATGAATGACTATTGACCTATAATATTTAATACCTGTATAACTTAAAGACTAAGGCTTTATGTCAGAATATTAAATAATCTGTAAACAAATGTGTAGCAAATAAGGACAATAACCTCAAAATGAAAATAATATATAAGTATCTTGTTCAGAGGTAAGAATAATATATAATGCAATACAAAAATATATCCTAAAAGTTGTATCAATATACAAAATGTCCTAAACAGAGGTAGAAACATGCATATATACAATCTGACAGAATAACTTTGTATAGGTATACAAATGTTGTAAACAGAAATAACAAACATAATTTGAAGTTGTATCAATATACAAAAACTACACCAATGTAAATTATCCATAAATAATAGCTCACAAGTATTCACTCTATTACCCACTATTATTATCCCCTTTTTTATTGAATAAACATAGTTTTCATCCCAACTCTCTACCTGATACAAGTAACAGTCAACAACCCTTAAATGGTGTTCCTAACCCTGAGGACAAACTTTTTTGGAAGAGGGGGCATCGTCCTCTAGAATTGCTTCCCACTGTCATGGGGGTGATGTTCTCTTTTGATAGAGTCCAGTTAATACATTCAACAGTATGAATTCTCTCAATGTCTCAGCACTCTCTGTCATAGACTGAGTTTTGTTTGACAAATTGGCTGTATCCTTCTCCAGAGCATCAAATTTTCCTTTTAAAAATTACTATCAGAGTGCACCATTTCTAAAAGTACCTCATTTGACTGGGTCTTGTTAGTCAACTTCTTTGTATCCTTCTCCAGAGTGTTGAATTTTCCTTTTAATTGAGCAGTGTCAGTCTTTAAAGACTAAATTATTTCTAAAAGTGCCTCATTCTTGGCCCTATTATCAAACCATGTTTTTAAGGAGAAAATATGGAGGACAAAACTAATCCCCAGAATCAAATATAATGATGTAGGAGGGAAATCATTTAAGTCTCTTATGACCTCATACATGGTATAAGTGAAAAGGCTATTGAAACCTGGACAGTTAGGTGGTCCGCCATATTGCCCTTTTAAATTATAAATTTGTAATTAGTATTTTTGATTAAATCTTACCTTTGGTTTAGTTAGCTGGAGTAGATGCAATAACCGTTACCTGCCAGTTGGTGTCACAGTGCAGTTGAAGCCCTGTGGCTGGACTGAATTTGATTTTAGAATTAAATGCTAAAAGATATGTTAACATTAAAAGTTTTCATTTTTTGTTTAGAAAGAAAAAAGGGAAATGTTGGGGAATATTATTTTCAGGTGTTTGACTTTTGTTTACACTGCATTTGTTTAACTCTGTGAAGCTGTGTTACTGTGCCTGTATAAAACACCTGATGGTCCTAATGAAGAAATGAAGGCCAATAGTGAGGCAGGAGCAAGGATAGAATGGGCTACCAGGCAGAGAGTATAAATAGAAGGAGAACTCTGCGGGGGGGGGAGAAAAGAGGAACAAGAGAACAAGGAGAGGAGGACATCAGGGGCCACCCAGCCAGTCACAGAGAAAGAGTGAAACTAAGATATACAGAATTAAGAAAAGGAAAAAGCCCAGAGGCCAAAGGGAGTCAGGATAATTTAAGAAAATCTGGAAAGAAACAAGCTAAGCTTAGGCCAGGCATTCATTACTAAGAACAAGCTTCCATGTGTGATTTATTTGGGAGTTGGGTGTGGGCCCCTCAAAAGGCAGTAAGAATAAAAAAAATCATACAATAGAGGAGGAGGAGGGAGATGGGAAACGTTTTAAAAAAAAGACTAGAAACTAAGCAGCCTGTCTGATAGAAATGGCTCCCAGAATAAGACTCTTGGCTGTGAACATTTTCATTACCTTAGACAGAAGAAACTTTAATTGCCCTCCCACCCCATAATTCTAGGGCATTTGGCTCACACAGTGCCTTGAAGATGGAGGTGGGTCTGGTTTTTGGTCTCTTAGCTGCTATGTTGCTATTACTTGTCCTTCAGTGTCTGACAGGACCTTTCATCTTGGCAGGTTTCTGAGATATTCTTATAAAATCCCTGTCTTTGCTCACAGGTCCACCATAAGGAACCTTGCCACTGTGTTTGGCTCCACTGTACTCAGGCCATGGCCCCCATAGGCTCCATCACAGAACTTGGGCTATGTCCCCATAGTATTGAAATCCAGCAGAGTTCAGCTCTGCTGATTTCCCCCAGGGTTCGGTTACCTCAGAGTAGCAAAAGGGACTTATAACATTTCTAGGCTGAGAGGTTACAGAATGAACTCAATGCTTGCAGTTCCAGTCATGTCTCTTTATTGTTCTGCATTAATTCCAAGTTTCTTGTCCTAGCTGTCTAAACTTCTTATCTTTAATTCTCAGTCTCAATTCCAATTCCAATTCTCTGTAACAAATCTCTGTTCCAATTCATTCTTCTTCTAATTACTCTACATTCATTTTTCTCCTCCTCCTCTTCTTCCCATTCCTCCTCCTCCTCCTCCTTCTCTTCTTCTTCTTCTTCTTCTTCTTCTTCTTCTTCTTCTTCTTCTTCTTCTTCTTCTTCTTCTTCATCTTCATTTTTGTACATTCTTTATCCTTCTACTTTCTTTACTCTTCCAATCTTTTTTCTTCCATTGTTACAGTTTCTCAAGCATATATAAATTCATCCATTAACAACTTGTTAGTAACAACAACAACAACAAAAGGAAAATTCTCAGGAACGCAGGCATTCTTTGAAGATACCTAGCAAAACTTATCAATTAGTTTGTAGCCAACCACAGCTGCAACTGTGAGGAGCCCCACCCCAGCTCTTAAAGGGGCAGTTGCAAAGGTTACAAAGGGAAGTATCTAAACCAATGAGAGATCTAAGGAAAAGGCAATGAATATATGTATTATTTTATATTTCTGAAGCATGACTAAAAATATCTGGACATGGTTAGTCAGTTATGTGCTATTGCTCTCTTGAAGGACTGAGATATAACAAGGACAGACTCCTGCAATACCGCCCTAATTCATCATAAGAGGTAGGGTGGGTGGTTTTGGTCATTTGCTGGGTTATGGATATTTGTCATTGTGTAGGGGGGTTGGCAACCAATTGTTATTGGTTACAGTCAGGAGGAAAATTGAACAAAGAAGATTAGATTCAGAGTTCTTGTTTTGAAAAGAAAAATGGGATACAGATATGATAGGATAAAAGGGTAGATTATTGAATCTGCTCTGAAAAGTAAAAAGGGAGGATATAGATATGATATAAGAAAAGGGTAGAATATTGAATCTACTTTTAAAAAACAACACTAATTTTAAATGTTTTACATTGGATTGGATTTTTGTATATTGTATGTAAATTTTGTATATTGATTCAAATTTGAGATTAATTTTGTTGGAACATACTGTAATACATTTCTACTCTTGTTCAAGGTGTTGTACTTATACAACTCACTTAAAAATGTCATGCAAATTTCTATTCCTTGCAAATTATTATTATCAACTGTTTAGGATAATAAGGAAATGCATGTTAGTAGTTAATCACTTATTACAATAGAACTTGTAGTCACATTAGGTGTGTTTTCAAGGACAAACAAAGATATATTTTATATAGACAGGTCATCTTCAAACACTTCAGAGATCTACAGAATATGGCATTTAAGACATTTTAAAAGCATAGGCTTTTTTAATGACAATGAGACATGTTTGTTCTTGGCAGTACCAATTTACTTCAGAGAAGGTAATGAGTATCGAGGAAACTCCACATGGAATTTACTTTCTTTGTGGCAAAAGTAAGTCACTGGGCAAGAAAATGCCCTTGCCTTGACTGCTGACAGTGTGCTGTCCTAATTGGACAAGCAGGACACAAAAGAAAGTGACTGCCAAACATTGTCAAGACAAGGAGAGACAGCCCTTCAGAATATCCAGCTTCACAGAAAAGTCTGTCAGATATGCTAGGCCTGTAGGCCAAAGATGGATGCCCAAATGTTGCAGAGGAACTTTGGGTGGCTGTCCAGGCAGCCAACTGTTTCTGTCATGACTCATATTTTTTGGAAATCACTTGCTTGCACTTCTTTCTTATTCAGTTAATATTATTTCCTTTTTGTGTCTCTGAGAGAGTTGAAGACTAGATAGTTATAGTTCTCCTTGTTTACCAGACATAGAAAGCAAGTTATGATAGAAAATAAAATAGGTATACGACTTGGACTCATGAAGACAGGATAAATATGGAGTATTTTCTCAGAATTTTTAAAATGCAAATGGACTAGACATTGTTGATGTATTTATTGCCTGTATATATTATATATAGTTATTGTACTTATTGTATATAGTTTTTCTTATATTAGTTATAGACTTCTTTTTATTTTAGACAAAAAGAGGAAATGTAGTGATATTTCATTTGTATTTTAATAAATAAAGTTTGTCTGGAGATCAGGATGCAAAACAGCCACACTTGCCATCTATACAGGCCAGGCAGTAGTAGTACACACATTTAATCCCAACAGCCACGCTAGTTAGCCACGGAGGCTGGGTGGTGGTGGTGCACGCCTTTAATCCCAGCACTAGAGAGGAATATAAGGCAGAATGAGACAGGAATTCATTCTCTTTCAGTCTGAAGATTTCATAAAGTTAAGAGTTCTCTAATGGCTTGGCTGCTTTGCTTTTCTGATCTTCAAGTTGAACCCCAATATTTATCTCTGGGTTTTTATTATCCATGCTACATTGGCCATCTAAATGTCAGCTGATCTACTGTGTAACCTTGTGGATTCCATCTGGGCTCTTCCTGCTTGCAGTCGCAACCTGTTTGTGAAACTGTGAAAAGTGAGCCCAGTTCTCAACATTCATAGAATCCATTTCAATGCTGCCTTCCCTACCCTGACTCGCTCTCCACACAACTGTCACCAGTTCTCCCCAGTCTTAGGGTCAGGCTACTTTTTTCCTTCCATCTTCTCCTCCAAAAATCCAGCTCTCAACACTTCTGTCCAAGTCTGCTTCTCTGTTGCTATGGTAAAAACAATCTACCCAAAGCAATTGGGGGAGGAAAGGGCTTGTTTGACTTCTACCTCAAGCTCACAGTCCATCACCATGGGAAGTTGGGGCAGAAAATTGAGGCAGGAACTGAAGCAGAGAGCATGAGGGAACACTGCTAATGGCTTACTCTATCCTTATGATCACTTATCCAGCCCAGACCTAACTGTGGGCTAGGCCCTCCTACATCAACCATCAATCAAGACAATTACCACAGACTTTCTGAAGGAGACATTCTTCAACTTTGATTCCTGATCCCCAGGTGACTCTGCAATGGCAGTCTTAGAGGAGGCAGAAAGGGTAAGGTTGATGCTGACAGCTACTAAAAAGCAACGATCCCTACGATTTAAGAGCAAGTGCAAAATGAAGTCTGTGAAAGAGATCAGTAAAAGAACGTGCTGAGATGGTTTGAGCAACTCAACTGGGTGTGTGTGGACTTCTGAAGCAAGATGCTCCTGGTTTACTGGTGGTATGGACCACAAGTCTAGCTTGAAAATAATAAGAAGGATACATCTTGAAAGGAGGCCCCTCTAGCTAAGCAGGTGGCTGAATGTATGGGTCTCACTGTTTAAAGTCCACGTGAAGAGGAAAACCAAAACAAATTGTAACATAGGAAAGGTATCTCTGGAGAGTCTCTTCCCCCATCCCAGGACCCATTTCAAGTATCCAGCTCCCTAACTTGATCTAATACTATCATTTCTGTAAAAAGGCAAGCTACTAATGAGACAGCAGTGAACACCTGTGGCTCTCTGGGTGAATGCCCACAGGTGGGCAGCGCTGGCTCCGGCTGCAGGTGCCTATATGGCTCTTACTGCCACCAGACACTATTCCAAGCATTCTCAGCAAACTACGAGAGAGGAATCACCTTATATGTGGAGAGGAACCAAGAAGGAACCTATGACCTTCCCAGGGTCACACAGATAATGACCAATGGAGCAGAAAGTATCCATGGCTCTGTGTTCACAGCCACTAAGCTGGGAATAAATGTGGAAGGGTAGACATTCTATAAGAATGGAATTTGGAGCCGGATACAGTGGCACACACCTGGAGTCTCAGCTGCCCAAAAGGATGAGGAAGGAAGATCACAGGTTCAAGTTCAACCTGGGCAACACAGCCAAATCCTATTTTTAAGATAGGAGAGAGGGATAATGAGAAAGGGGTGAAGTAGAAATGGACAGTACACGTTGTGCGGTAATAGCTTGCAAAATTTAGATCACAGATGCTAACCTCCTACTCTGATTATTGTAACACGGTCTTGGCCAAGAATTAACCTGAGGCGATTTACTCAATCTCATATGTTTCCTCAGACATACAAATGTCAGAGGACAGTGGCCTCTAATCAGTGTTATTCCTTATGATAGCGCCTGCCTGGAAATGACCTACATCTCTACTGATACGGAGCTGGTTAAAAAGAAATAATTGTATTCCTATAAAATCGAATATAATTCAGCCATAAATTGGTACAGGAAAGCTCTCTGCGCACTGCTGAAGAGAGATCTTCGGGATATCTTATGTGGGAATAAAATCATGATGCGGTCCTCAAGGATGCTATAATTTGAGTAAATAGCTGAAAGGAATGCATGCATGTCTCTATTGTCGGGTGGTGATAAGTACAGGAGACCAACAGAACTGGTTTTTTAAAGAGAACTGGGGTTCGGGGGTGGAACAGGAAAGTGAGGAAGAACACGGAACCCGGAGCATCCTTCAGGAGACACAGAGGCATAACCACGGGACTCTTTTCAAAGGTGTGGTCAGGGCTAACAAGAAAAGATAGGAGCATGGTGGGCAAGTTTCAGAAGAGCATCACTCCTGTCCGAGGCCTCAAGAGACAAGGGAAATTAGTGAAACCAAATCCAAAGAAAGCTTTTGCTCAGGGATCTCTTACTAGTGCCTCCTAGCAAGAAACCATTGATGTCGCGGGCGAGGCCCGGTTGTCTCAGCCTCCTTCCTGCTGAGCCCTTGGAGCTGACTCTGGCAGCTGCAGTATAGAGCACACACTGGGAACAGTTCACGAATACGAAATGTGAAAAGTAGTCAACTTTTGTCCACACACAAAATAATTAAAATAATTAATAATAACAATAAAAAATAATATTTAACAAAGATAATATTTTTAAACCCGCAAGAGAAGAATTGGAGTTTCCAAGACCTTTCTCCCAGTCTAATAGCTCTTTGAAGCACCTTTCACCAAGTCTCATTCCATGGCGCCACCTAGTGTTCAGGAGAAGCTTCACATGCTCAGTTCCACTCTGCCTGCCTCCAAGTCTCTTGGCAGGCAAGCGGTTCTCACTGCCAATTCGACCCAGTTGGGAATGATCTTCTCCCCTAAACGGGGAAAATATTTTGAAACTTAAAATACTTGGAGTCTTTTTTTTTTCTTTAAAACAATAGTGGAAAATTTTCCACTACATTCGGTTTTGGACTGCTTCATTATGGTTTCCTTGGGAGGACATGTTTCAAACCGCTTCTTCAGCACCTGTGACCCACCACTAGCCATTCCGTGAACCGCGTCTGAGTTTACCCTTCCCCATTTGCTTGTTCTTAATACAGCGATTCCCAATCCTGGCTGCAATTCCCAATACTCACGTGGACAAGCTCCCGCCGGAGATTTCATTTCCATTGGTTTGCTGAGGGGCTGGCTGTTTGAAGCTAAAACGCCACAGCAGCTTTAAAGGGCCTGGAGCCTTGCTTGTGCTAGCCAGTTAGGTATGCACCCTGCAGCTAGGCTAGGCGGTGCCTGCTCCCACCGGGAGGCCCCTGTAAAATGATATTCGATTCCCCATGCTCTTGTTCCTGCCGCACCCTTGGCTCTGCCTCACCTTCTGCAAGTCTACCCATTATTCCCGGGCTTGCCTGAGGGCTCCTCCTAGAAGACTTGCTCCCTCCTCATCCCCAACATTAGCATCTCTGACGACTTTAAAAACAACTTCTGTGATCCTTTTTCATAATAGAAAAATAAATGATAGATTTTGTTTTCTTTGGGCATAGCGTCTCACTACGTGTCCCAGGCTAGTCTGAAACTCTCCATCTTCTTGCCTCAAGTTCTGGGATTACAGACCATCACTCCCAGCATAGACTATTCTTTTTAATTTACCAGTTTTTAGCCGTCAAAAAGTATGATAGTTCTGTGATGGATAAATTAAACCCACTTCAAAATTGAGAATGTGGTCAAAGTGAGGAGTCAGCCTGCAAAATGGGGAAAAATCTTTACCAGCCATGCATGTGGTAGAGGGTTGTTATCTATATTACACAAAGAACAGCAAAAATTAAACACCCCATAAAACTAACTGCCAATCAATAAATGGGCCAATGAACTGAACAGGCAGTTTATGGAAAAAAGAGGAAAATGCCAACAAATATTGTAAATATAATATTTTATAAAATGTTTCATATTTTATTATATCAGGCTATATTACAGGGATATAGAAATAAAAGCAATATGGTACTGGCACAAAAACAGACCTGTAGACCAATGGAAAACAAAGAAGATCCAAATACAAGCGCACATAGTTACAGCCATCTCACATTTGACAGTGATGCCAAAAATGCACACTCGAGAAAAGACGGCTTTGTCAACAAACGGTGCAGGCCAACTGGATGTCCACATGCAGAAGAATGAAGTTAGACCCATATTTATAAACCTGCACAGAAATCAACTAAATGGATTGAAGATCTTAACGTGAAACCTGAAATGCTGAAATGGCTCAAAGAGCACACAGATAGTGTGCTGCAGGCTATAGATGGGGAAATGGCTTTCTGAATTCAACTCTATTTGCTCAGAATTGAAGGCCAGTGATTGACAAACAGTACCTCAAAAACTAAAAGACTTCAGTAGTTCAAAAGAAATAATCAACCAAGTAAAAATAAAGCCCACAGAAGGGGAAACAAGTGTTGCCAGCTATACATCTGAAAGGGGATTAGTGCCCAGAATATACAAAGAACTCAAAAAACTCAACCTCAAAAAATAACTTAATTTTTAAATGGGCTATGCAGCTGAACAGAAAGTTCTCAAAAGAAATACAAGTGGCTATTAACCATTTGAAAATGTATTTGACATCTTTGGCTGTCAGGAAAATGCAGATTTAAACCACTTTCAAATTCCATCTTACCCCAGTTGTGACTGCGTTCAGGAGAACTAACAAGAACAGGTGCTGGCGTGGATGTGGAGAAACGGGAGCCCTTGCGTGCTGTTGGTGGAAGTGTAAACTGGTGCCGCCACTTCAGTGTGGGGGTTACTCTAAAGGCTACAAGTGGAACCACCTAATGCCCAGTCATACCCCTTCTGGGCATATATCCAAAGGACTTTATATCCTGTTTTAGAAACACTTGTACATCCATGCTCACTGGTGCATCGTCCACGATAGTAAAGAAATGGGATCAACCTGGATGTCCACCAGCTGATGAATGGATAAAGAGAGTTATGATACATTTATACTAGGAAATATTCAGCTGTAAAGAAAAACATGGAATCATGAAATTTTCAGCTAAAAAGATGGAAGCAGAAAAAAATTATACTAGACCCAGAGAGACAAATATTGCCTGTTCCTTCTTGTATGAGAATCCCAGCTTCAAATCTTTGTCTGTGTTTCACTTGGAGAACAAGTAGCTCTAGAAAACTAGAAATGGGCCACTGAGGATGGACCTCAAGGGAGGGGGATAATAAAATATGGATAAAATAAAAGTAGAGAGGGAGAATAGTGGAAGGCGAAAGGTTAAGCATGAAGGGGTGGGGCTATGGGGGATGAGTAAGCAAGGGAAGGGTTAACCAAAATTAAGGGTGTATGAAAAGGCTGTGTGGAAACCTATGATCTTGAAGTCCCATTAAAATATATATATACACATATGTATGTATATATATATAATTAAATGGGCTAGTAGAACACACGTGACATAATAGAGAAGGAGGAAATACTGGGGGTATTACGTGTAGGTGGAGGGGGTGGATAAAATATGAGTTAACCAAAACTGAAGACATATTTGATAAAGATATATGAATCACTGCAAATGTGTATGCTAATTTAAACTTTTCTTTTTTAAAGAAACAGTCTGGATCAGTGGTGAAGCTGCTCCCCAAAGACACGAGTTACTAAACAAAAACTTCAGTGCCAAGCATACATGATTACCCTATAAGCTATTGGTGAGGAAGGCCCCCAAAATGACACAAGCTATTGCCATTGCTCTTGGTTGCCCACCAGAATCAGATGGGAAGACCATATTGCTGAAGCCATTACACACTTTGTTTGCAGGACACAGAGAAATGAACCTTGCATTGACTAGGAAACTCTCCCCCACTGGCTAGCCTTCGCAGTGATGGAACAGGCTGTGTAAAGGCTGCTGGAGGAGAAAAGATAGCAGCAATCTTACCCAACACTGGATCCTGCCTACTGCAATATCAACCTTCCAGATAAGACATGCCCACTGATGCAATAGTGACCTGATTTTTATAGGAGTGTGGTGGTTTGATTAAGAAATATCCTATACAGGCTTGGCATTTGAAAACTTGGCCCCCAGTTGCATGGTGCAGTTGGGAGGTTTAGGAGGTATGGCCTTGCTGGAGGAAGTGTGTCAATAGGGGCAGCCCACTTCTAGCTCCGCCTTCCACTCCACCCTCAGCTTCCTGCTTAGGCTGCCACACCTCCCCTCCTTGATGGACTCTTATGCCTCTGGAACTGGAGGCCCAAATAACTCTTCTACAAGTTGCCTTGGTCCTGTGTTCTATCCCAGCAAAGAACAGTAACTAGGACAGGGATAACCAAAGACCTTCTAAATGGATAGGAGGCCTGCTTCCCAAGAGGGGTTTCATGCCTGGTCCTGTGAGCCAGATGAACAGCATAGGGAGGTCATAGGCCCTAGAAGAGAACCTACTTGTCTTCTAAATGATCATGTTGTCAAACTGCCTTCTAAATATTTACGTTTATACTCATAGATCTGAGCAGCTCTCAGCCTTGGCCAGAGAAACTTCCTTTTGCAGTAGTGGTCAATGAAGAGAATGAAGACTGGCTAAAGAGTTGGGAATAAGTGATTCTGAGTGGCCAGCCACAGATAGGACATTGGCATCAACCTCCCCATCCAAGGCTTAGGGAACACTGAGGAGGGGAAACAGAAAGATTGTGAGCACTGGAGGATGAAAAGGAGAACGGGGAAGTGATGACATGCACAAGACCCACGTGAGATCAAGCCAGTCAAAATTCCAGCATGAGGAGACGCCTGAGACTTCAACCCAGTTGGAAGTTGATGGATGAGGGAGGGAAAGTTACTTTCCTATGGGAATGGGGTCACCGGTAGGTTTCCATGCCCCAATAGATGACCCAACACCCATGAGCATATGGGCAGCACTAACTGTACTCAGTGGGTCATTAAATTAAATAGGAAAAAAGACATGAAGTTGGGAGGTAATTATGGTGGGTGTTCATGGAAAGAACTGGAGGGAAGGAGAATCAAAATACATTGTATATACCCATGACATTTCAAAGAATAAGCAATAGTGTTTAAAAAAGAATATTATAATATGTAGCTTGAGATGACTTCACTAACTTAAAGTGTAAGAATCGAATGAAATTTCTGTGGTGCTAGGATATTTGGTAATAAATGCCTTATACTAAATCATGTCAGTGAAAAAAATCTAGTTTCATAAAATAGAAAGCTATTGTTTACATTTGCAATTTTTTAACAGCAAAAATGATTTGCCACAAAAATCATTAAATGATTAACTCTGCCACAGCTTTAATAGTTCCATGGTCAGTCATGGTTGACTTTTTAAGAATGTAGTTTCTCTTTAAGATGCACTCTATCTTTGTGACTCTGTGGGGGAATGTGTGTCACAGGCGCAGCAGCCTGCAGAAGCTACAGGAGTGTGAGGGTAGAGGAGTGTGAAGCTACCGGAGTGTGAAGCTACAGGAGTGTGAAGCTACAGGCGTGTGAAGCTATAGGAGTGTAAAGCTACTGGAGTGTGAAGCTACACGAGTGTGAAGCTACATGAGTGTGAAGCTACAGGCGTGTGAAGCTACAGGCGTGTGAACTACAGGAGTGTGAAGCTACAGGAATGTGAAGCTACCGGAGTGTGAAGCTACAGGCGTGTGAAGCTACCAGAGTGTGAAGCTACAGGAGTGTGAGGCTACAGGAGTATGAAGCTACCAGAGTGTGAAGCTACAGGAGTGTGAGGCTACAGGAGTGTGAAGCTACCAGAGTGTGAAGCTACAGGAGTGTGAGGCTACAGGAATGTGAAGCTACACGAGTGTGAAGCTACACGAGTGTGAAGCTACCAGAGTGTGAAGCTACCGGAGTGTGAAGCTACAGGTGTGTGAAGCTACAGGAGTGTGAACTACCAGAGTGCTACAGGAATGTGAAGCTATAGGAGTGTGAAGCTATAGGAGTGTGAAGCTACAGGCATGTGAAGCTACCGGAGTGTGAAGCTACAGGAGTGTGAAGCTATAGAAGTGTGAAGCTACAGGCATGTGAAGCTACAGGCTTGTGAAGCTACAGGCGTGTGAAGCTACAGGCGTGTGAACTACAGGAGTGTGAAGCTACAGGAGTATGAAGCTACCAGAGTGTGAAGCTACAGGAGTGTGAGGCTACAGGAGTATGAAGCTACCAGAGTGTGAAGCTA